>JAODLI010001761.1:0-10999 GCA_027575585.1 Percopsis omiscomaycus
CGTATCCGCATTCAGCGGTGCTCCGGTGCAGAACACGAACATATGGTCGGAAAAACCAAACTCCTCCTCCTCCTCCTTTCCTTAACCCTATACCTGCCCCCATACTCTCCTTTCCTCACCCCTATACCTGCCCCATACTCTCCTTTCCTTAACCCTATACCTGCCCCCATACTCTCCTTTCCTCACCCCTATTGAGGAATTATTTTCATCATGGAGGTGGAAGGTATACAGTATGACCTCCATCCCCATGAGCATATCACCCTCCGCCATGGATGAGGCATGTTATGACGTCACTGCTGACCAATAAGGCTTGGATTAGCCATGCCAAAAGATTTTTCCAGCGGTGCATGAACTATGAAGATATACATTGTGATGTGTACGAGAACTTATGGCCAAATGCAGAATTGATGGAAATTTGTGTAGTGTGCACTAAACATTTATTTCAGCACATTTCTTTCCGTTCTTTGTTATAGTATTTGTTACATTTGATTAAAAAAAAAAAAACGGTTTCAATAAAATGTTGTTTTTTGCATCAATAATTGTAGAATATGTCTTCATTGATCACAGTTTTGATTACGGGATAGAAATTATGGCAATTAGTTTCATTCAATTGTGATGGGTAGTGCAGTAAAAGTTCTGCCGAATGTGAAAACAGTGAAATACACGAACAGATTACCTTTAGCACAAAGAGTACACTTGGAACACTTGTCTTATATTTGGTCTTGGACTAACTGATTGTTGCAATGACTAAACTGTGAGAATTGCGTGTTATGAGAATTGCATGTTATGTTTTGATGACTTAACCAATGTACTTGTTGCATTTAACCAAATACTTAGTGGTTGAATCTTGTGGTGAAAGATGTTTACATACCAAATGAAAGCAAATGCAGCTGTTTTCAATGCAAGATTGAATGGGTTACAACTATGATCAGTTTGGATTTTTGTTCTAAGAGTTTTGAAACACTGCACCATACTATTGATAATGGTATCAAAGCGACGTGTGTGTGTGTGTGTGTGTGTGTGTGTGTGTGTGTACGTGTACATGTACATGTACATGAACATGAGAATAATTACATACCACTGTAACGCCTCCACACACAAGCGCGCATGCGTGCACACACCGGCCACACACCATCTGTTTATATCAGCCATTTAAAAATAACCACATTTCATTTAGATGCTTCCAGCGTAACTGAGGTCCCAAAAGTCCTTGTTTATAACCTTGAGAGTAGAGAAAGTCTATCTCTACTCTATTATTCACCTCGTCACATCTCCCAGTGTGAACACACACAATCCTTTTATTTCCTGGATGTGAGGTCCCTATCTTGGTCTTGTGAGTTGGCTGGTGCTGTGTCTCTCCAAATGCACCTTTATTGGCACAAGGGAAATCACACATCTCCAATCACTGTTTCTACCCCTGTTCCCGTTGGAAATAGTTTTTCTTTATCAGCAAACGATACGGCACATGTGTTTTACAGTACTCACAAGCACGGTACAGAATCGATGAAGGCTCTTTGGGCAATATAGCGTTTGGGCACACATGCACATTTATGATGTATGTGCTGGGTTACTTCATCCAGTCTAGTTCGGTGTATTTACATGTACACACGTAGTAATGAGGCTTCTTATCAAAGTAGTGATGGTAAAAAATGACCAGACAAACTAAGACCAGTCCGTGCTTGAAGGTGAAAATCAAGAAACATGTTTATTAATAACGATGCAATAATACGATGTGCACACAAGGGAGACCGACGTTGGCTTTGCATGCGTCATGCTCCACCAACGTCATATCTGCCAACCATCGGTAAAACTTTTGCTTGTATAGTTTAAGATTCAAAGACAACAGGGAGTGTCTTGTCACAAGTCAGGTAAGCAGACATTGGATAGAAGTGTAGCCAATAAGGTTTGGGGGGTGGGGGGGATGTCTGGGCCAGACACACGACACCTCTCGAAGACACAGGAAAACGGACAATTAGATTACATTTTGGTTAGAAGTCAATGCGAGACTGAAAACTACCATAGGAGGTGGGGGATTGACTGGGTACTCCTCTGTTATGTAAAACACATACATTCTTGCCTTATGTTTAACATAGCTGTGTGTTCCTGCCTGCTGTTTGACATAACTGTGTCAAACACACTGAACTAAAGTTTAATGAATGAATATTAAATAATAACTAAATCCCAATTCTTTCAGTCATCAGCATGATTAAACAGCCAGTTTGTACTGTATAGTAAGATATAATAGGCCCTGCTTGTTCCTGCCACGCTTGTTTGGTGTAATTGAGGCTTCCATGCAGACAGAGGAATCTGCCTGTGTTGCAGGTCTCATATTAGCCTTCAAGCCTGGACATAAAGAGCTTACAGGAACAGTTAGGACGCAAGTTGAAGGCTGTCATCATAACACACAATGTATTTGGAGAAGCATTTTCCTTTTCTAGAGATAATTTTCCAGGACTTTTCTAGAACATTTTCAGTGATGATCTAGCTGGTATAACAGACAGGGATCACGCCACACACTAATATGTTCCTCTCTGTGGAAGTCTGATTAAAAAGAAGGGCAGTCTATGACTATAACTTATCTATGAAATCATATCTTACATGCTGAGAAATTATGACATAAATATAATAACAATATTTACATGGAGCATTAAATCAAGGCAGGAAATAAATAAAACACAACATAAAGAGGAGATGCTAGTAAAGGTAGTGACATTAAAACGTTTAAAGGTTATGCCCGTAAACTGAAATGTTTCAGTATACGGATACTTGTCCTCTAATTACAGGAGTGAGTGACAGAATGTCAGGCAGACAGTTCAAGAATGAGTGGAAAGAAGACCCCCAGTGCAGGGACTGGCTAGGGAAAGTATCAGGAGATGTGCATAGGGCATATTGCAAGTTTTGCAAGAAGTCCACATCATATGACTTGGAGTTGTGTTCGCAGCGTTTCCACAACGTAACCGAGAGCAGCCTATTCAAAATATTAGTCCATAAACTGCCATTTGAACATTAATATGATCTTGAACATAACTTGGCCCTTTCAGATGGCAATGTTATCTGTTTTGGGGAGATAGATAGCCTAGTAAAATGGGAGAATGTTGCCAGGACATTTTACATTTTCTCTAATTTTCCATGTGTTTTGCATGACTGGAAAAGTCAGCAGTTTTCCAGGATGCATGGGAACCCTGATTTTTTGGTACATACAGTATATAAATATTTGTAATCTTTTTAAAAAACATTTTAAAGTACTGTATGTAGACCTATACTGCACACTGTTTTTTTTTAAATATTGATATGAAATATAACAGTATTCATTTATGTACATACATTTCTTGTCCAGTTTGTTTTTAATTATCTGGCAATACTTTTACAGACATTCACCACCCAAGAGACCATTACCAATGCTGAGTCTGCCAAGGAATGGTTCCTGCAGCATGCCAAAGATGTGAGTTGGGTTCACACTGATGCAGGACAGTGGAAGTGCGTTTCGTTCACTTATTTGTTGTTCTTACTATACACATACTCTGTGCCCCCCAACAGAAAGCTGCTGTTGCCAAGCACTTTGTGGCACTCTCCACAAACGGCGTAAGTTGATGTTATTACGAAGGTATTATGTCATTCACAGTTGAAAATGTAATAAACGGTCTGCCTCTTTCTCTCTCCCCCCAGCCTAAAGTGAAAGACTTCGGCATTGACACTGAAAATATGTTTGAGTTTTGGGATGTGAGTGTTTTCTAATCATTCTCAAATTTTGTGACCTACAAAAAAACCACTTAAAGAAAGATAATATATATACTGCAGATAAATAGATAATAATTCATTTTCATAATCTTCTTGCGACCCCTCAAAAGCATTTTGCGACACATCAGTGGCTCACTTTGAGAACCACTTTTTGTGGGTTGTGATGCAGAATATGTCCAGCAAGCTCTTCCTATCTATGATGGCTTTAGCCTGTATCTATGAATAGACCAGACCTTTGACTGCTGAAGTAGGTGGGACAGACACTGTGGCCAGCAGCTGCTGGGTAATCAGAAGCCCCTGTCTGTGTACAGCACTGAAGAGTATGTTATTATTGGTAGCGACCTTTTCTCTTGCAGAGGTTACTGTAAAGGCTGGGTTGCTTCAAAGGTCAAGCAGACACATTTAGTTACATTGTTGGTATTTAACAGGTCGTGGCTCAAATCTGCCCTTTACGTCACACAGAAAATGCCTGCACCAGCTTTGCACCAGTAAATGTACAGTATACAGTATGTTACAGGTGGCATTAAAGTAGGAGACATTTAGCCTAAAAGGTGAACAATATACAGTATGTCATGTCATGTTTTCTACAGTATAGTAGTGTTAAAATGTATGAATGAAGTTCAAAATTCAAGATTCAATTTCTATTTCTAGTGGGTCGGCGGCCGGTTCTCCCTGTGGTCTGCAATTGGAATGGCTATTGCCCTTCATATTGGTATGTACCGCAGACATAAAAACACAATATGAGGCTTGGAGTGAGGTTGTCTTCGTGCCTTCTTCCCTTTTGTTCATCAGGCATTTGTGTGTGTGTGTGTGTTTTCACCAGGCTTTGACAACTTTGAGAAGCTTCTGTCGGGCGCCCACTGGATGGTAAGGTCTCCAACATAAACCTATATCATGAATGTTTCTTTTCATTCCTTCCCAACTGACCAACACAGCTAACCAGAGCATCTCCATTACAAGTTATACAGCAGATGTGAAAGTGTAACCGAAAGCCCACCTTCCCTCCCAGGACAAACACTTCTGTACTGCTCCTCTGGACAAGAACGCCCCTGTCCTGCTGGCTCTGTTGGGTATCTGGTACATCAACTTCTTCCACGCTGAGACCCATGCAATGCTGCCTTACGACCAATATATGCACCGCTTCACCGCCTATTTCCAACAGGTCTGATCTTAGATGACCCCAGGACATGTATGCCAAAGGGCAAAGAAAAAACAACACACAGTCAATAACCATTGAATACAAAGTCCACCAAAATATATCTCCATTACCATTCAGTCTCTTAAACCTCAAAACAAAACATGTTAAAAAGGTAAAAGATCAAGTTAAACAACAAATAAATACGCCAATTCAGCTTTATGGTGGGTTTCCCCATTGAACACCATAGATAGTTGGCATATCCATCCCATTACTAGCCTGGATCCAGTCCCTATGAATCCATGCCCACTTATTCAATTTATGCAGCGACCAAAAGTGTCTCCTATGATTCATGGCATCTGTAAACCAGGTTAAGTGTTGACCCCAGTAAGTGTCTTTTTAATGTAGGGTGACATGGAGTCCAATGGAAAGTACATCACAAACCAGGGGACACGAGTCAACTACCACACTGGACCCATCGTCTGGGGAGAACCTGGAACCAACGGCCAGCACGCCTTCTACCAGCTGATCCACCAAGGTTTTGACTGACACACAGATAGATTATAGATTGAATATAGTTTAGTTTTATTTATAGTTGAGTCTAACTGTCATTGTCAGGAACCCGCATGGTCCCTTCTGACTTCCTGATCCCAGCTCAGTCACAGCATCCCATCAGAGACAACCTGCACCACAAGGTAAAGCACTGGAGCATGCTGGGTAAACGCTACAGATCTATATAACTAACCATCTGTTTGTGTGCTTTGGGTCATAACCACCCACTAACATAATTATAGAATAAATAAAATAATAAAAGAAGTTAATAAACAGTATATATTGAGGCAGTCACAATTCTTAGGCCTGTGAAGACCTTGTGCCAGTACACTGTCACAGTGTAACCAAACACAGAACTTATAAGTACATGCATCATACTGATCTTGATGTAATTGGGCTCAGTAATTGGTGGTCTGTGTGTCTATAGATCCTCCTGGCTAACTTTCTAGCTCAGACCGAGGCTCTCATGACTGGGAAGACTACAGAGGAGGCCCGCAAGGAGCTGGAGGCCAGCAGCCTGAGCGGAGAAGCCCTGGAGAAAATCCTGCCTCACAAAGTAGGTCAAATTAAACCTGAGGGGGTGAGCATTGCAAATGATATGTACCTTTGTACACAGAGACGAACAGAATAAAGGATTGTCTACACAAGGTTTGCTAAACTATGTTTGATTTTATTATTGTATTTATTTTTTATGCACTTTATTTATATTTTTGCTAGTTTTTGTCTTTGAGGAATTTCTACACAGTTCTCGAATGCCTATCTGACAAACACTTCCTTACAGCAAAATAATATACTGTATATCGCTGTCTAGTGGAAAGATAATCAATGTAGATATATCACCCTCTAGTGGCAGGTTTAGGTTTCTAATTCCAGACACCAAAGTACACTTAATGATGGTCCCATACACAGTGCTTAGGTATTGTTAGTTATTGTTGTTAAATACTGTTTCTCTGTATTTATTGTAGGTATTCCAAGGAAATAGGCCAACCAATACTATCATCTTCAAGAAATTGACACCCTACATGCTTGGAGCACTTATTGGTGAGAGCAGCACATTGGTGTCATAAACCACTGATAGATTATTAAATACATGAAATGATATAGAAGTGGTAGTAATGGTGAAAGTACTTCAATTGTTTGCTGTTCTTTTCACAGCCATGTATGAACACAAGATATTTGTCCAGGGCGTCATGTGGGAAATCAACAGTTTTGACCAGTGGGGGTGAGTGGAAGACCAAAATAACCATTAGATAGTCTTTTCAGGTGTTGCTTTTAAATGAGGGTATGTGAGTGTGTATTGTAGCCTACCAATTATTTTATGATAGATTAGAGGATTACGTTACATTAAATTAGTAGCTAGTTTGTGAGAATTGAGAATTGTTGTATTTTCTATAAATACCCACTTTGCATGTACAGGTGTGACCTGCAAATTTAGCTGCTCTCGTGTTCATTTTATCCTTTTAATCTACATGCATCTCTCCATCAGCGTGGAGCTGGGCAAACAGCTGGCCAAGAAGATTGAGCCAGAACTGAAGGACAAAACGGAGGTGTCGTCCCACGACTCCTCCACCAACGGACTCATCAACTTCCTCAAGAAGAACTTTGAGTGAGGTTTTATATATTTATCTTTTCGGACAGACTTTTTCTGTCATCCCCCGACTGATGCCGGCCTGCTGCTCAGTTGATGCCCGCGTGGCGAGTAGCTGGTACCGCCCACGCAGCCCAGCAGAAGCACTTTTCATGTTTGCACTGTTGTTATGAATATTGTTTTCCATGTTGGTTTACCGCTGTAGGCAGGCTGAATATGAGCTGCTCACTGCTGTGCTTTTCCATTGTCAGTAAAGTATGTTTTTGGAATAAATATCTTTACACAAAGTCAAATCTGTGTGGGTTTTCTAGCTGATGCTGTGTTAGCTTTGAAAATGGGTTGAAAACACTAGATTTCCTAGAAACATATTGACGAGGAAAAGCACATACTCTATCTGTCTACATTTGTATAATAACGGGCTAATCAAAGTTCTTGAGTGGCTTATTCTTTCCCCAGTGAGCCATCATTGTGCAGTCTTACTGCACAATGATGGAAGATACTATGAAAACATAATTCAACAATCTACCAATTACTCCTAGAGCAGAAAATGTGTATGTATGTAAGTTAGTTAGTTAGTTAATATTTGCGGGAAATATAACACAAATGTAGTTCAGCTACCATCAAGCTACCGGTACTACTGTACATGGAACTTGCTACTACTCTCCTCCAACTCCTCTGATGGTTTTCAACACAGTTATGAAGTAATACGTTTCTCCACGTGGAAGAAACAGTGGAAGACTCAGAATAAGACAGCCCCCAGGTATGAATATGAATGTATGAATGTGCAATTCAATTCGTAATTGAACTTGTCCTGAATAAATATACATTGACATAAAAAGATGCATGTTCGATCTGTTGAGTCTCTGTGGGTCACTAGATGGCAGTAGAGACACAAATATGATAGAGCTCAGTTCAGTTTAGTAAAATTCACTTATTTAGGGGAACATGAGGTCAGAGGTCAGCTGCTGCATTCTTTCTCTACAAGTCCTCAGACGTCAGAGCTTCTAATTTAGGCAGCAAAACAAACAACACGCAACAGCAACATCTGGAAAATGTTAGGCTATGAGCATCTCTAAACGTCAATGCATACACTTTTTTGCCACGACAGTTCTGTGAAATCCTATACAGACCAGAGATGCAGAACAACTCTATATTCTCATGTCTCTCCCTCTTCCAAAGTGCTGTTGTGTGTGAAGACAAACAGCAAATGAAAAATCCAGACCCCAGACACTGCTGGCTTTTCAATGTGGTTGCCAGGCAACAATACTTTACATGAAACACAACTTGGCCTTTATATTTCTGGGACCCACAGAAAATACAGAACAAAGTGAATTTGGGTGCTAGTGGAATCTCTGCTAATTGACAGGATGATTATCTGGAGGTTGGTACACTGTTGGTAGACCACTCTCCTATTTAGAGCTCCCTAAGGTCATTGTACCCGCAGAAAAAAAACGTTTCATAAACCTATTCTCTTGTGTTGATTGCTGCATATTTACAAAATGTAATCATATCAGCATCAAATGATTATTGTTATTATGTTAGTAACAGAAATGATATAAAAATATACATTGGTATTTACCTGACAGTAATCATTTTGTTGAAGGTGCAACATCTTTTAAATGCTGGAAATCACATTCGAGACAGAAACCTTGCTCTGCTGCTGTCAAGATACAGACAAATAGATTAGCACTTGGCAGTTAGAAACAACCACAGTTTTTCTATCTTTAGATTTCCTAAGGCGTGTGTTATAGTATCAACTAAAACACAAAACAAGAAATCACAAGGCATCAAGGGCTCTGTCGAAATATGGACCAGTTTAATCACTGGTTTAATCAAATGGTATGAGGGCATTAAAAAGTTCCTGTCCACGTTCCTAGGATATTTGTGGAACAAAGCCTCACATTCCACTTTATTGCTGGGCCCTGCACTTTGTATCTGGCCTGTTTAAGACCTATCCTCTTGCTCCATCAGGGTCCCAGCCAGCCCTAATGCCATGGTTCCTATGGCAGCATCACCCCCCAACCCTCTTCCACCACAGCCACACAGTCCCAAGTTCACGGTTGGTCATCAGACAGTGGGTAGGAAGAGGATACAGGCCTGCGTATTACCTCGATATCTAACTACACTGTATGCTACCAGCCATGTTTGTACAGTACGCCACAGTAAAAGGCTATAGGCATTTTTCTGAGAACAACATATCTGCGTGTAAACAAGTAATGAAACTCCTTGGTCCTCCGAGAACACTGCTCTATACTTACACTTGAACTTTGCTGGAATGTTCTTAATGTGTTCACAGACAGCTATCTTGTCCTCTCAGGAGTCCTATGGGGAAGACAGTCCCCGAGGCTGAACATTAACCCCTACTATGTCGGGGGGGGTTCCAAACACATGACTTCCCCAACATATCTAAGGGAGGGAACAGTTTCCCAGTGTGTAGTCTAGAGGCAGCCACTGACAGCAGTGACACAGAGACCCTGCGGCCATTGAATCATGGCCTGCTCTGTTTTTCCCATGACTACTGGAGTTATATAAAGATTATCTTAAGTGTGTGGGCAGTGCACGTCGTACTGCCAGTACAGAGAGCTATCAGAAGGCCCGCTGGGGGCAGAGGGAAACCTGGGTGGTCTCGCCATACCGTTCCTCTCTGCAGTTTAACTTCATCTGCTATTTCCCTTGTTATCCTGCACAGATGGGTGGCGGTGGCGTTAGATTTACATTTTAAATTTACATTTTTATTTCATATTATTGCTAGAAGTACTAGTAGGACCTAGTAATCCCATATTGTTATAAAAAAAAAGAGCAGGCATCAAGAGCATGAAGACAGGTTTTTATGCTCAGTACTGTATGTCTGATAGCTGTGTTTAGTTCACACACAGCTGTCAGGCGCCCAGAGGGGTTTGCAAGGGACAGCTAGATTTGACTGTTGTTTTCTCACAAATATTGTAGGCTACAGATAAACCAGTAGGCCTAACCGAGTGTTACAGGACTACAGTTTCTTTTAGACATAGGCCTACAGTAGATGGATGGTTTCGTTGATTATTTTCAGATCTTTGCCTCAAGAGTAGGACACTGGATTGATGTCCATATAAATATTTAGGCCAGATGAAGGCCAATGTAATTTTATATTTTTCAACATATCAAATGAAAAGACTAAACCAACAATGTTTTTCTTCTACTCCTACATCAGCTATTACTCATATCTTTGAATACTCATATCATAGAATGAATTGTTGTGTACATTTGAAATGATGTGTACATTTGATATGTAAATTGTGTTTTGTAAGTATGTGTACATTTGATATGTGTTGTGTAATTGTCATGACTGCTATGTTGCTCGGAACTGCACACAAGAATTTCACCCACTGTTGCACTTGTGTACATGGTAGTGTGACAATAAAGTGATTTGATTTGATTTGATTTGATTTGTCCAAACAACTATTAGAACAACTCAAAGCAAAGCTAGCCACTGTCACTTCATTAAGTTATTTAATGGTAAATTAAATAACTGGAGTTCTATGGCTTCCAAGATATAGCTATTAGTAGCTATATAGCTACTGTATCTGACACAACACTTGTCAGTAGGAGAAAAACATTTCTGGTTTTCGTGGTTTTCGTACACTATGACGACAATAGAAAATAGAAAATGACACCGTCCTTATCCCTTAAATTCCACGGGCAGCCACCATCGGCACATTCAGTGTACAGGTGGAAGATTAGTTTCATCACCAATAGCCATTCAAAAATGTCAAGAGTATAGCAAAGGAAAGATTCAGATGGCATGAGGTCACCCTGTGGAGAGAGCATATCTTCACTCCATTTCCGGGCGGTGGAGGGAACCGTGCGCTCCGGCGGGAAGGTGTGCCATTGTGCGGTGTAATATATCTGGGTTCCCTCTGGGCTCCACTGGCTACACACACACACACACGCACGCACGCACACACACACACACACACACACACACACACACACACACACACACACACACA
>JAODLI010001762.1:0-10998 GCA_027575585.1 Percopsis omiscomaycus
AATGGTTGATTAGATAATTGCATTAATGAGAAATTGAACAGGTGTTCCTAATAATCCTTTAGGTGAGTGTATATATATACAATGGGACAAAATGTCAGACTGTCCCTTTAAATGTAGCTTACCTCTATGGCATGTTGGAACTGCTCATGCTCCTTCTGTAGTTGCTCCGCCTCCTGTAGGGAGCTTGCCGTGATCAGGCCAGCGTTCAGCATAGACTCCCCATTACGGATCCAACCCAGCACCTACAACACACACACACACACACACACACACACACACACACACACACACACGGTTCAAGGGGTACTGTTATTTATTGGTCAGAGGGGGCAGAGCAGAGCACAACAAACAACAATGGCCCGGTTTACAAAACGTTGCCTCTTGAGTTCTGCTCAAAGTAATCCTTTGTCTAATTGTTTTAGGATTTCAATTGAACACAAAATATTCATTCTGCTGAGATATAATTGTAGCCTGCATATGGAAATACCCTGCCCAAAACAGGACGTTTTAAAAATACTTCTTGTGAAGATACCAGATCTCACGCCAGCATTAGTGGTAACATCTGGGTCATTCATTATAGATGATTGTAAGGCACACACATATACAATTATTTATTTAGTATTTAACAATGTCCCTCCAGGAAGATAATACTTTATAATTTATAATGACCCTTAATCCACACCATCTCATATTGGAATAGGCCCCAACTACCTTTTAATGAATAAATAATTGTTCAAAAACACCTTCATCTCCACCACTGCACTCTCTCACACAGGACAATATTAAAATAGGATAAAATAGTGTCCATATTAAATCTATTAACTGGAGTACATTCATTTTAGCTTTCTTATATAAGCCTTTATCTTTATTAATAGCTGCACTTTCAGACTTTCTGCTATTTCAGTACACCTTGTCTAAGCCGTAATACATTCCAAATTCCCTCTGTCTATGTCTCTCTCTGACTCAGCAGCACACCTGCTATGTGTGTGTGTGTGTGTGTGTGTGTGTGTGTGTGTGTGCGCATGTGTGACAGACAGCTCTGGGAATAAGGCTTGGCTGTAAAAGTGATGATGCAACATATACCTGACTGTGTTTCCACACAGCCAGTGTTTCCATTGTGCTTGCAGTGTCCCAAATGTACAATCCCACACATGCATTGTAGTGAGTTCACAGAGGAAGTATGGGTGACCATTGAGTTTACATCTCAGCAAAACGTAACCCTACTCCCTTGACTCCCAGAAAAACAGATCTGGAGTTCTTATCCTTAAAAAAGGACACACTTTATCCCGATCAAGCCACGTTGCCACGGCAGCGACAACCGTTATGACCTTTCTTCCTTTCCCCTGTTGCAGGACACTGTTATTGGAATGTAGCCTGATAAGGACTTATACAATGTTTCTCTTTCAGTCACAAAGACTACAAAGTACAATTCTGATGAATATCAGAACAACGAAGTTAGAAAATGTAACTGGACCACAATAAATGTTGTGACTTTATCCTCAGGACAAGGTGGATACAATTATGTGTGGAAAAAATACACCATTTCAACTGAAGGGACATTACTAAATAAAATATATTATAATATAAAGGAGAAATAAACAGTCTTATGGTTGTCATGTTTAGTTTCTACAGATATACAGTATACAGGTACTTTTGTAACAATTCTGTATATAAGGTTATTATAACATATATCATATATCAGAAGTTACTGAATGTTTTATATTTGGGTAGGCTTTCTCTTTTAGAAAAGCATGCCTGGTTATGACTGCCATGAAAATTCCGGGGTGGGGGCATCTCTCCCACACGTAAAGACACATGCAGACAAAGAAAGAGATTTTGTGTGTGAGAATCTTTTAATAGAAATACATGAACTGCTATGATTACTATTATTATCAGATGTGTTAGAGTACATGTGTTCTGCATTGATAGTAAATATGTTTTGCATAGATATACAATTGTGTGGTAATGATCTAATCCCTTATAATAACAAGCTAGGCTACCTGTAAGCATCCTTGAGCACGATGCCTAACCCCTACCTGTGCCATATAATAGCAGCATGTAATTGTAAGTCGCTTTGGATGAAAGTGTCTGCTAAATGACCTAATTGTAATTGTAGCTAATGTTTGATATGTGTAATGTGAGCAACGAGGTTTGATGCATGCAAAGCCATATTTAGTTCAAAATAGACTTCCGGTTAGCCCAGCTAGTTAATGTTCCCTTAGACCAAGAGAAAGGAACTCCAACACCTCCTTCTCTAGCTGATAAGAAAAAGGCCAAACCCCAAAATGTACTTAAGTTTTAAAAACCGCACCCATCCAAAATCCCACTCTCTTCTGCTATTACAACCCTTCCTGATGCGACACACTGCGTCATGAAATTCTAACATTTGCCCTGTGGTTATTCAGCGTGTTCTTAGCGTTACCTTGTGTGAACATTGTCTTATTAGATACTAGTTCAACGATTCTAAGTTCTAGATTTATTACTTTAACACGAGTTCCGTTTGTTTTCCTGCTCTACCATATTGTGCTACATGCAACATAAGATATTTACATAAGCATCATATAATAGCTGGTTATCAAGGGGAAATGAGTAGAATAACATTAATAGAGCTCCTGCATTGTGAATTATTATGCCTCTATTTGTAAACTGCCCTAGGCAAAAATTGGTTTATGGAAATGAATATTGAATAGAATAATTGTGAAATGGAATAAACCTTTCATGAAATAAGCTAAAAGAAACACCATCAGAGACACTCTTTACTGACAATAGGTTTATAATAACATGCTCCTCTCTCTCTCAAGTCAACCCTTTGTCTTTTCACCTGTTTCTTTTCAACAGTCCTATAATTTCCTTTTTGTTTACACCATGTTTCCCACAAGAAGAGAGAGAGAGCAAGAGAGCGAGACGAGAGACGAGAGACGAGAGAGAGAGAGAGAGAGAGAGAGAGAGCGGAGAAAAAGTGAGATCCTGTGTCATGACACGGGATGAGTCATCTGGTCGTGGTCATGTACAGATGCCACACGTTCTGGCCCTCTGGCAGCCCGACACACACTGCTGCTAGATCAAGACACGCTGGAGGATTACACGAGCAGTGTGTGTGGGTGTGTGTGTGTGTGTGTGTGTGTCTTTATTCTTACTAACAACGTCAGCGAGTAAACGACATGCTATAGGTATGTTTTATGAGCTCAGGTAAGTCTCAGCACACGTGTACACATGTATGTACACGTGTACACATGCATATGTGTGTGTGTGTGTGTGTGAAAGAGAGAGAGAGTGTTTGAGTCCATCCTATATATTCTGTGCACATTCCCCAGGTCTTAATACTGTATGGGGAATATGGTAGCTGACTCCCATCACAGTAACAAGAAAAACCTTCTTAAACTGCAACCAAACCCCAAAATAAATACATTTAGGTAAATGCGGATGTATTTGGCCAAATACCGTACTAGGGATTAGTCCTGGTTTAAATGTCGACATAAACTGCAATTATATTATCTAAACATTTGCCAGTGCATTTGGCAAAAATGCAGATTTAGTGGTCAATAGCAGGCTAGTAACAACTGAGAGCTCATTGTAAACAGAATGCCAATGTCCTGGGGCAGCTTGCTCGGCTCACAGATACACACCACACACACACATTCAGCGCACCTGCTTGACTTCAGCCTGCAGGTGTCTCAGTTGGACACACTGCTCCAGGTGTCTCCGGTGCTGCTCTGCGGCCAGGTCCAGCTCCTGTTGCTTCTCATGGAGGAACTCCAGAAGGTCTTGAACACGCGTGGCCATGTCTACATCTCTGTCACACAACAGCTCCACGCCTGCAGAGAGAGACGAGGGAAAGCGCTCAGAGATCTGATCGTATCTGTGAAACTGATTTGAGACTATATTTTATACCAGCATCTGCGTCACACTCACATCTTAGTCCAGAATTATGCTAAGGCATGCTACTATATCTAAAGAGCTGCTACAATGCTGCTAGCCATATGGCTAGTTGTAGCCCTGTCTCGACTACATAGCTAGCATGTCTGGTAAGATGTGTAGCCCTGTGGGGCTCATGTCTCTGTACATCGGATCTCGGCAGAGCTAAAGAGGCGTGATGCTGGCCCTCAAAAGAATACATTTGCGATGTGTGTGTGTGTGTGTGTATGTGAGCGTTTTGCACAGCAGTGGTTTAACCGCCCAGTGAACATGAGTGGGATTAAGGAGGTGACACCTCTTTGGCGGGCAGAGCAGGCCCGGCTGTTGCGCTTAACACCAGCCCCCCCGCCTTATTTCCCTGATCTTTCTTTACCTTTTCTTCTCCTCCCCGGTACCCTTACTTACAGATAAGCTACACTCTGTCCCGCAGCCTGTCAAATCATGCAGACTCTAGTAGAGCATTACATTTATATACTCACAACTGAGATTATTTTTATTCCGCCTTAAAAGATATGTCTTCTCGTCCATTATCCCTCCCCCCCCTCCCCCTCCTTCTTCATCTTCAGCTCCACAAGCTCTGTCTTGTTGGCCCGGCTTAACCTTTGGTGTCTATGATCCTCTGTGTAGCCGCTAGCCAGACAGGGACTGTCTGGGTCACGGTCACACACACATGTAGGACAGTAATGTCGCGTAAAGCGGTGTATATTGTAAACAAGAGAATTGGTGTATGTAAATATACTGTATGATTACAGTATTCATGCAAATACATGCAAATAATAATTTACATACACCAATACTATAACTCGCATGTTTTAAAAATTGTGTTTATTTGTGCCTTTCTACCTGGCCGTGTCTCGGCGCGAGGTGTCTCACGCAACACTCACCAGACGCCTGGACCTCGGTGACGTACTGCAGCAGCTCCTGTCCCTGGTGGATGACGTCGAAGGTCAGGTTGTTCATGGTGAGGGCCTTGTCGGCGTGGTGCTGGAGCCGCTGCTCAGCCAGCGGCAGGTCCTCCGTGTCAAACTCGCTCATCTGCTGGGACAGCTCCTCGTTCCATGACTCCAGGTCTGAGATAATCTGACAGATGGAGAGAGAGAGAGAGAGAGAGAGAGAGAGAGAGAGAGAGAGAGAGAGAGTGTTAAGCCCCGGTCACGGGTGTTAAATTCGCTTTCCATTCAAACGCATGCAGAGTGCGGGAAAGGCAGCCACGTGCGCCTGCATAGAATTGTTGTCGCCTCGTTCCGTACTACAGTTCAAGATAATTAGTGTAAAGTGTCTTTACGTCAACTGTCATATTCGCTACGTGGGATTAGGTGAATCCGTACGCAAGTTATACGTGAGAGACAGGGCACATTATTTAGTAAATGATGAGGCCTGCGCTCAATGGAGTTTCCAACAGCAATAGGATCTGTCAATTTGGATAAGGGCTATCAGAATTTGAGAAAAACTGTGGAGCACGTATTTCTCATTTCTTTTTTTAAGATACATACAGCATGCACGTTTAAAACGTTTTTTTCATGATCATGGATTGTTAAAGCTCTTGCAAAAAACATAAATCCACAGCTCGCCCAACCACCGCCCCCCTACACACACACACACACACACACACACACATATATTACTGAAGTACCATTTTACTAATATGCCTGCATGGTAATTTCTGACAAGTCTTTTGTTATTGTAACCCGAACCTCTCAAACTAACAATGTCATAAAAAAGAATCACCACTCTACATTTGCGACTGTATGACTGTACACGCTAGAGATGTCTGTTCTTGTCTTGCGGTGCCAACGCAGTCTGAATCACATTACCAGGGGCACCTTAAACCTGGCACCGTCAAATTCGGTTCTGTCAGTCTGTCTGTTCAGAGTCATGGATCCCACTAGGTAGAGTTATGTCCTTTAATTATTAACTGCATGTTAAAATTGTGATATTGTTACCTACACTGTAAGAAATGCAATTATATAAGTGTAGACTATAGAGTCATAGGCACATTAGAATAATATCTTGCAAACTGGGTGCTAGTAGCGTAAATCCAAGGGTAAACATACCTTCACAGCAGGACACGGCACCTCAAATTTCACTGCATTAGTACTACTGACCAGTAGCCCACTATCGACACTTAAGTTGGAATCCCAGCTTGCGCTGTCAACACACACCATCCTAAATGAAGCCCTATCAACTAGCAAAAGTGCTTTTGGTTATATCAGAGACATGTTCTCACATGAGAGGTTCAGCTGCTGTAACACTATAACCTCTCAATGCAAAGAATGTGTCAGATTGAAATGCACGGCATCATCGAGCCTTAACAACTGGCTGACTGTTTGCAGAGACGAGCTGTATGTACGGTGAAGTAACAGCCAAGTGCATATGGCCAACATGTGATCCAGGAGCTCATCAGCAACGCTAAACCCTGATCGGCATTGGATGCTACGACAGCTGCCCTCATCTGTTGAGACAGTGCCAGTGTACAGTAATGGCTGGTGTCTTAACAATGCAAAGAAATGAGGTGAGAGCGATTTGACTCAGGCAGAAGAGCACAGAGAACCCTACGAGACTGAGGGAGAAGGGAGTGAGAGTGTTGGCAGAGAAAGTGAGGAACAGAAGGGAGGATAGGGAGGGATAGGGAGAGAGAGAAAGAAAGAGAGGGAAGGAGGGGAGGGGGGGAACGTGAGTACTGAGACCAGATTTTTCCCAAGAAGATAGAGAATCTGTTTGAGAGTGTGATTCTCTCCAACTGCATCAGTTTAATTTCCTCTCAAGATCCCCGCCACCTATTGTAGGTTCTGAAAAGGTCCTGTATAGCACAGCGGACAAAATACTACAGAATAATAACAGAACTATAGATGGGGTGGGAAGGTGGGATTGAGTCCCACTGCAGCCATAAACAATAGATTGTTACAGAGAAATGAAATGCACTGCTATACCGCAGATGTAAACGATGTCGCAATTAAATATAGTGTACTTTTGATTTAGAGCACTTTATATCTAATTGGGATATGGAAACGGGAAAAACAGTTGAGAATGTAGGTGCTTGACTTGGCTACATTGTGAATAACACACACCAGTGGCAAATGAATAACCGTGGCCATGTCCTTGAGTGCGTTTATCAGATTGAATGCTGAAAAAGTCAATGGCAGCATCAGTTTTTGTAGCTTTCAACGCTGACATTTGTATACAAAAAAAAAAACATTACTCACTCAGTCATACTAAGTGATTGTTTGTTATGTTGAGAAGAATTCTAAGGTTTCACTTCACAACATGCCTATTATTTTCACACCACTGATAAGACATCAGTCTGTCAGCATGTGAACTGAGCCAGACCAGGCAACAAGAAACATCCAAACAATACAGAAGGTTCCATTGCTCATTGCTAATCATCTACATCAGTGTTTCTCCACTGGTGGGTCATGACCCAAAAGTTGGTGTGGAGTGGGTTGCGGAGGTGTGCTTCGGCTACGTCAAAAAGTCAAACTTTTACTGAACCTCCGATTGTGTGCTTTATTTTGAAAGGTGCGTAGGTATTTTGAACAGTGCATATAGACTTTGGGGATTACTATCCATAATTCTCCCAAAACCTCTCAGCATGTTGTAGTTCAGTTTCTTAGTGGGCTACATATTGGATGGCAAGTCGAATGAACACCGAAAGCCTAATTCTCATGGACAGCGGGTTTCTTCTAACCTGCCTTGTAACCATCAACTGCACAGTTAAAAAGTGGTCTGGTATTTATTCCTAGAAGAAGGTTATTACATTTTTTTTTATACAGTAGAGGTTTTATGCCCCGCCAATGTTATACCTGTGCTTGATAAGGTAACATAACAATGATTACAGAACGAGGACGGAAAGCTAAGACTTAACTGTTGAATACAACCACAAAAAAAAAAAAAAAAAGACACAAAGGCTTTAAAATAAACAAACTTCTGAATGAAGGAAAAACAAAACAAAACTTACCAAGCCCTCTTTTGTGCCTTGTTCTCTACTTTTACGGTTTAGTGAGAGCCAATGTCGGTACAGAAAGACCATCTCTCTTCACTAGCGCCACTATACAGCTCAGATACATCTTATTGTTCCTTACATCTCTTTACATAGACTACTGGTTACGCAGGAGAGAAAAGCTCTGTACGGCAGTGCACACCTCACCTGAACCCATGCTCTCACCTCAAACACACCCCCGAGCAGATAGGAGGGGCCTGGGGCATGTGCATGCATCTGCCTTCGTGTGTGTGTGTATATGTGCACACGCATACTTGGAAAAAAATAGAGAAATATTGCTCACACCCCATAGCCTTGTGCTGTGTCATAATGTATCAAGTGTGTGTGTGTGTATGTGTGTGCGCGCGCAAGTGTGCTACTCTGTGGCTTCTCTGTTTAAACTGTCTTAGTTGACTCATCTCCATTCCCTGACCTGACATGCAGAGCAAATATCAAGACTTATGTTACTCCCGGCTCACAGAAACAGCAGACACAACAGATTAGAAACCAACCATGGAATTGCGATGAAGCCATTGTGGGTGGATTTCATGCATGGGCAGACTTGTAGACCATACAATACACAATGAGTTTTTTTACATCAGGGGTATTTGCATTGGGTCCAGGGTCTGGATGGTGACCAGCCAGCTGAGCCCAATAGGTGCCGGATTCCATCCCTGACATGGGCCTACCTGTTAGTATTCTTTAACAAAGTATTACTCACTTACAGTAACTGCCCTTTAGCAGGTGCAGATATGCTTAGTGGCCAACAGCAGACTTTTACTGCCAGGTATGTGTGTGTGTGTGTGCGCGTAGCCTGGCAGTTCAAGAGAAAGAAGAGTGTGCGTGCTCAGTCAGGTTTAAGTCCAGAATCAGCAGACAAACAAGCTTCATTTTGTAACTGACATCCATGCACTTGCAAAGTCCCCGAGAGACAAAGCAAAGCTGTCCAAAGACGGAAATGCGAGTTTAAACCCCATTTTGGCACAATGCACAAGTTTTCTCCCCAGGCCATGAAGTCCATCATTCTGTCATGCTAAAGGCGTGACGTTATGCATGCGCATGCACAGACACTCATCACATACACACACAGTATAAGTTAATCCATTTGACACACATTTGACACACAAGCATTGAAAATTTCACCCACTGTCCAATATGTCTGTAACAATATATTCCAAAATATACTATATCACTATAAATGCTACATGCATTACATATTTTCTTGTTGAGGTTAAAAAAACATGAATTGTTCTCCTCTATATTACATATCAAAGTAGTTGATAGGATGTGGCTGCTATGATACAAAAGGAACAAAATACTTAAAAGACAATCTGTGGAACCCAGCAGAGAGGAAAAATCTGTTTTCACACAAGGCAAGGGAAAGCTCAAAAGCTGTTATGGGAGAAAACTGAATTACAGTCAGTGGTTAAAACACTTCAAGTGGAACTAAATAGATTTTTATTTCTGTTGCGACTGCTTGAGCACCGCTGTGTGTATTCAGACATGCTGTTTTCACTGTTTAAAACCAGCAGGATTCCTCGCGGCAAGACAGGGAACTCCCTTAATGGCTTAACAGAGCTACAATTTTGGGATTTCAATTTGTCTCTTTGTGCCACGTGGGGTTGTTCTCCTGCCATTTAAGAAGATATAGCATTGCCATTGCCTCTGTACCTTTATAGGCTGGGATTCCTTTTTTTTTTAAAGCTCTTACTGTAGATGACCTGCCTTACTGTATCTCTGCACGCATGGGTCAGAGTTTCCATGGAGATAGGGAAACTTTAATTATTAAAACTAGCCCAAAAAAGGGGGTTGGATGGCCTTGATATAGCCTATTACCTCAAAGATCAGATCAAAATACATAGAAACAGCTACATAGGTTTATGTTAGCGTGCAAACCGGCGTTCGCATGTCTCACTAAATCTCTCCCTCCTTTTAACACCCCCCCTAATTCCCACCCCCACCCCGCCTCACTCACATCGATGGCGTCCCTCTCGAAGATGCGGAGCTGGAGAAAGAGCTCAAGTTTGATCTTCCTCTCCTGGAAGAGCTCCTCCATCTGACCCTGGGCTTCATCCAGCTGCTGCAGCACGCTCTCGATGTGAGCCATGGAGCTGTTGTGAGGAGTCTTGTTGCTGGAGATGGCCGAATCTCTGCAGAGAGCGAGAGAGAGAGAGAGAGAGAGAGAGAGAGAGAGAGAGAGAGAGAGAGAGAGAGAGACCGACCAACGGAGATGATTTACAGGTGCAAAGTGTAAAAAAAAAAAAGCAACAAAAAAAAACGTATTTATATTGTGTAAAAACAAAATATATCTTAAATTAAACACTGGAGTCCTGTATTGGAGCATGGTGTGGGAACCCATGTTGTGGGGACCCTCCTTTCCACTGCTCTGCCACCTAGTGGCCACATATTACATACCACTCGTTTAATCAACACTACCTCAGCAGCCACGGAAAATAAAGGGAAATACAGAATGAATGGATGTTTTTGTACTGTACAAAGCATTACACTTAACTAAGCAACATACATGTTCTGACCTTCTGAAAACACTGTGCATTTGACTAAGAATTTACAAAACAAATGCACTGTATGCATCTGACTAAGCAATATACATCGGATCGCACACAAAAAAAATAAGAAGAAAAAAAGCAATGTAAAAGTAAGCAATCAGTAAAAAAACAGCAGTTTTATGTTGGGCACTGGCCTCAGGTTTCTGCCCAAAGCCAGAGGATATATGGATATCAACAGCTCTGTCAGCTTTGAAACTATCTGTAAACTATATGATGGCCACAAAATCCGCTATGCTTTACTCTATAGTTACTACTGTAGATAATTGTAAGCTGTCACGTTGGTAAACTGTACTGTAATAACACTGTAAATGCGTGGTACTGTGTACCTGAGCTGCTGAATGAGGTCTTCTCCCTCCTTGATGACATTTACAGTAGCCTGAAGGGTGGTCTGCTGCTGCTGGCCAAAGCGCTTGATCAGGTCCTGGACCGCCTCCACCGACTCTGCATACACGTCATCCAACAGCTCCTTCTGAAGCTCCTCCAACCACGTCCACAGCTGGTGATAGGGGGGGGGGGGGGGGGGGAAGGAAGACCAAGGGG
>JAODLI010001763.1:0-10996 GCA_027575585.1 Percopsis omiscomaycus
TCGGACCCCCCCCCCCCCCCCCCAAGCAACCAGCGGCCAACCATTTTTCATGGAAGAAACCCTCATTTCTTGCAACAAATGATTCAAAGAGCGGCAGATGTGCCCTGAGCATGGCTACCCACCTTGAACCAGGAGTCCTCTAAAATTGAATTCCCACCATAGGGGTGGTTGCTCAAAGCTGGCGGGGGGGGCGGGGGATTGGGGAAAGCAGAAAGAAGACAAGAAACCTCCAGCAACAAGCCCTGGGGTCTGGATAGAGGATAAAAGCAAGTGTTTTTTTTTTTTAACCCCTCATTCCACCTTATCGCGGAGCAAACTCCTGCTCTGTAAAATTGAATTCACAGGAAAACTGGATATAACACGATGTGGAGGTTCAGGGAAAGCCTCTGAAAACACCTCTCTCTTTAACACACACACACACACAGTGTGGACCAGACAACAGGGCCACCCCCTTCTATATCGAGAGCCAAAGTGGACTCTTCCTCTTCCTCTGCAGATAGGGCGAAGAGGGAAGGCCTACAGTATTGTAGCAGCACGGCTGGGAGGGCTTATCGCCCCGAGGCATTCACACACCGGCACCTGGCCATCCAGGGGGGGGCCCTTTGTCACTTGGAATCTACAATCAACAACAGCACCTGAAAACGAAATATCTATATTCTATCATTCTGAGTCTTTTTCAAGGAAAGCCAAGACACAGGCTGCACAATAACAGCTTAAAGGCAAAAAAACATTAATATAATCATAGTTTTCAGGGACGTGCATGAAAACCTGACTAGCCTTGTGTGTCTATTAGGGCTGATGTAAAAAGGTAAATACTAAATATTTTAAATATATATAAATATGCGTATAAATGTATTAAATATGATTGTATATAGATATTACATTTTAAAAAATGGGCAGTGGTCTCTAATTCTTTTTCCATGGCTGTATATATATATATATATATATATATATATATAATAGTTTACTGTCATAGAGGAGTAAAGAAACTAGAAAATATTAAAATTTAAGTAGCCGGATATCAGAGCATTTAGAACTTTTTTTTTTTTTTTAATTACTCAAACCGATTTATCGATTACCAAAATAGTTGTAGATTAATTTAATAGTTGACAGCTAATCGATGAATCGATTAGTCGCTGCAGCTCTAGTAGTCATGGTTCCCACATCGGTTGGCCAAGTGCTCCACGTCTCAACAGACACTGAAACACACCTGTTTCCACTAGGCTATATGTGACATTGAAATGGTGAAAATGGCCATTCCTAATTGTGGTGAAAGATGGTGAATGTCCCGAGCCAATGCGATTAATGAACCGGCATGTGAAATGTGAAGTAAAGCATGTGCTTTTGTCTAAGCTACAGAAATGTCTGCTTTGAGCTATAAGCGAGAAAATAATACATGTATATAAAAGATAGGCAACTCAGTACTGGCCAACACTAAATATTAACTGGCTCGGCCTGGAGACCAACAAACCTTCAAACCGGGACATCCTTACTGGCGAAGGTGGTGGATCTGAGCATTTACACAGAGAACACGAACACACACACGAACACACACACACACACACACACACACACACACACACACACAGTTTAAGGACTTAATTACTGAGGACCAGACCAAGGACGAGAGGAGAAACGTGCTGAAACAATTACGGGCTGCAACCAGTGCGTTTCCAGTGCGTTTGGCGTCGGCGCCGCTAATGCGCGAATGTGTGTGCATGCGCGAGCGCGAATGTGTGTGCATGCGCGAGCGCGCATGCACGGGCTTGCGCGTGTGCACACACAGCTCTCTCCTGCCGTCGCGGCAGGAGAGAGCTGAAGCACCTGTTCACCGGCCAATCACCTCCTCTGAACCAGGCCCCGCCTCGCCATGCCCGCTGACCCCCAGACGGGGATTACAACCCTGCACCGGTCACCCTGCAGGGGGCACTATACACAACACCGCCTCCACGTGGCAGCGCAGGCCTGCCCCTCTGGCATCCCACAGCCCACCAACCCACGGCGGAAAGGTTAGCGAGCCACTCGTCATTCCGGCCGTCAGGGTCCGTTACCGGGGGCACCGGTGACGGCCAGGCCGTGACGGAGCTGAGCTGGCGTTGAGTAGGAGACTCGCTTTAAGAGAGGCAGCCAGCCAATGGCGTTGCCCCGTTATCGGGACGCCACCTGTCCTTCACTCTCCCTCGGGGCTCTGGGAGAGGGGGGTGGGGGTGGGGGGGAGGTGGAGGGGGGGTGGCCAGATGGCTCTTAGGGGCCAGCATCCTCCTCCCCCCCACCCCCAGCCTCAGAGCTAAGGGCCCGGGCCTACCTCCACCCTCTGACCCCTCCTATCCAAGCCCCCCCCGTCAGTGCTGCATGACCGGGCCAGCACAGCTCCCTCACCCACCAAAATAAATTACCCATCAATCCCTTGCAGCTGCCCAGCTTACAATCACGTCTTCGCCCGGCCTTTTGATAAAAAGTACGCTTTCTCTTGTTTAAATCTGCAAGTCTGTTTGCGTTAGGGCTGTGCTAAAATATCGATACAGCGATATATCGCCATATTTATGTAATGTATCGCAATGTATCGTGATACGTATCGTATCGTGAGGTCCTTGCCAATACCCAGCCCTAGTTAGCGTATGGTTGATCTCTGCTCTGGCTGTCAG
This sequence comes from Percopsis omiscomaycus, assembly GCA_027575585.1. Classification (NCBI taxonomy): domain Eukaryota; kingdom Metazoa; phylum Chordata; class Actinopteri; order Percopsiformes; family Percopsidae; genus Percopsis; species Percopsis omiscomaycus. The sequence goes on from JAODLI010001763.1 coordinate 2,646, forward strand.
AGAATCCCTGAACAACGAGGGACACTGCGGTTCTGGTGTCTGGAGTATAATAACGTCCCTCAGCGCTCCACGTGGCTGGAGGTCTACAAAGGGATCTAAGTAACACCCACGCGAGGCTGCTTGTTTGTCACCGCGCCCATCCCATCTCGCTGATATTAACGTTCAATTAGTTTCACACACCGCCGGCGCGAGGCTGCCGGTGTGCGCAATCCATCAACTGCCGTCGCCGTCAAATTGTAGCCAATTGTACCCCCCCTCGTGTTACTAGGCAATGAGCTACAGAACCCACAGAGGTGTGGTATTATTCATTCTACAATTCTTTGCACATCACGACAAACCACAATAAGGAATTGTTCAAAGTATCCGGGCAGACTGTGTAGGCCGTACGCAGTATATTGGACGCGCCAAAGCACCACACGGCCAGAACACACTGGGTCAAGGGTCAGATTCAAGTTCAGTTTGTTAAAGGCGGAAGAACAGGCTCTGTGGAAAACAATGAGATGCTTGTGTCGCGGCGGTAACACGCCAACACTGCTGTAGTGTACACTCTACAGCAGTGTGCAGACAGAGCGCAGTGTAGTTTCGCTGACCCCCAACCATCATCATCATCATCATCATCACTACTTATCAGACCAAGTGTGTGAGTGTAGTGTGTGTTTAGCATGATGTGTCTCACTACTATCTTTACAGTTGACGTGGTAGTGAAGCTAGTACACAGCCCCGAGGGGAGCCGCTATTTAGCGGGTTTAGAAAGGGTGTCGATGAGGCAGCATTGACGCCCTCAACTGGCCTGGGGCAGTCGGCTGCATGAGCACGCTGGGCCTACGAGTGCGGCACAGCGGGTCTTTACAAACGTCCACACCTACTGTGACTGAAGAAGCTGTGGAATAAACCAGGATGAAGTGGGCCATTAGCTGAGCTGCGTGGCCAGCATGTTACTCAGATGCTGTGCTGTTTTAAGTCGGCCCCTGAAGCGCGGTAGAAAGAGCGCTCCAGTGTCGCGCTAACCATTTATACACAGTTCACTCTCGTCTGCAGCTGGTCAATTTATGACTGCAGGGACAATCCTAACTCAATGAATATCAATGCGCCAAAGACGGGCAGGGTTCTGGATTCAATTCTGCACCATGACAAACACACAGCGATGAGCACCATGATAGAGTCCCCGAGAACCTCTGAGGGACCCTCTCCTGTCCCTCCTTTCAGGTCCATGATTGGTACCTAATGTACATTAATCCACGGAGCAGGGGACATGTGTGGCACTGAATCTACAAGCAGAACGAAATCCAATTATCTCCCACCGGGGTGAGTATCTCCCCTGGGATCTGGAACTCACACAACCAAAGTAATTGGTGGGAATATTAGGTCTTGACGAACAGGAGACGAAGGTACTTCACCTCAGTGCATTCAATTTATTTGAGAATACTGACGCCCATTAATGGATAAGTCGCCCAAGTCTAGAGCGACCTGTCGACCGCGGAGAGAGAGAGAGCAGAGCGCCTCTGACTGGGAACTATTGGGAATCTGAATATGACACGTGTTCATTTCAACAAAAAAAACGAATGTCACTGTGAGTGGTATTAGGGCAGGCTGCCATGGCAACACCAATGCACAGATTATTCCTAGATGGGTCAGGCTTCCGTGAACACTTGGTGTTTAAGCCCCTAGCCGCCGCGCCCCTTGGCTCTGGGGAGGATTAGAGCACGGTATGTTCACGTTTAAGAAAAGCCCAGGTGAGGTTATTTAATACATAGAACGACTCCTGATTTGAGCGAAGAGCAATGAACGTGGAGAACGACGGGATGGACTAGCGTCTGAAGGGTCGACGCCCAGATGCTCCTTAATACTTGTAATCATTGAACCCTCAGCAAGTCTGCTAAATGAACTGAAAGGAAACAAAGAAGAGGACAGAGAAAAGGTAGAAATCTTATTATGCCTCTGCGTGTTTATCGCATCGTCATACAGCCCAGCCCCCCCCCCGTGTAATCTGTGACCAACCCCATTTACGGCAATGCCAGAACCCTTACTGTAGCCCGCGGAGACAGTGGGTTTATTAAACCTCGACATGCGATTGGCCTACATCGACACACCCTTAATCAAAGGGCTCCCTCACGCCACACTACTCCCGACTGACGGCATGGCGAGTCTGGCAGGCAATGGGAGCCACCGGCCCCCAAAGTGCATCAGCTCAGCGTTTCAGAAGCTGGCAGCAGGGCAGCACAGGGCAGCACAGGGCAGCAGAGGACATCCAGTCCACGTCCGCATTAAAAGGGTGGAGAGAAAACATGCTTTGAATCCACAGAGCTCTATTAAAGCCCACACAAGCCCACGCTGGATGCTGCACTGAGGTTCAACTGACACTGCGGCTCAAGGATGTGGCTTCAGCATCAACCATGTTCAACAGGGGAATTGGGGGTTTAAACTCGTCTTCTTTGACCCCCCCCCCCCGACTTGAGTGCAGAAGGTCAAAGTGCAAGAAAAGGCCAATTGCAACTCACCCTTTTCTGATCTTCCAGGCCATGCAGTACCGGTTTCCTCCTCTGGGGCTGTTGTGGACAAGCCTCCGCCCCTGCCTCCATCTTCCCATGTGGTCAAAGGACCCCGCTGTGTTCCACCACCACAATTCCAGGGGCTCGGCAGTGAAGAGAAACACCTGACTGAAGGCTTTTAATCTCCTCCCCGCCTCGCCCGCTCCTGTGCTTGCAACCTTGCTTCGGGGAAATCACGTGGCACCCGTGTTCAGGCGGCCGGGTGCCACCTTCAGTCACGCGCAGGTCGCCGGGTCGCCATTGGCTTCAACGAATCACTGCCATGAAAACTGAATATTTGTCAAGACGCGGTCAACTTGATCTTCTACTCCACGAATATCCAGCGATCCTCCATTGGAAAGACAACTGCGTCGTCCACACAGTGCAAAATGTACAAACGATTCCGTATATTTCCAGCAGTATCGTGCGATACAAAAAGAAAAAAAATATATAATATAATAAAATTATTAATAAAAGAATCAGCTGAATGCCGCTGAAAGCTGGTTCCAGTCACAGTTCAAAGGTCAACTCTGGTCTCCTGAAAAGCAAACGGATAAATCGAAAGACAAAATTTGGGATAAATTGATACAATTAGAAAGAAAAGCATAAAACATTAAGATGCTATATAATAATAATAGCTTTATAAACTTCTGTATCAAAATGTATAATTTAAGTAGTTGCAAATCAGACTTTGCTATCTTCATAGCTATTCCATGAAATAATAGGAATTTAGCGATAAGATGGACTAATGACTTTTAATTAACGCACGTAACGTTACAGTGAGTGAAGATGTGCTTCACCAAAACATCAGTTATCTACCGGAGCTCTGGTGCTATCACAACTTAAAACACCCAGAAAGCAATCAATCAAACGTCAAGATAACTTTGTGTAACGGAAATCTTATCAAATCTCGTCATTGCGACCGCACGAAGTCGATCCACACGCCAGAATTACAAGTTCAGGCGAAACTCCTGCTCGAAGCGCACTGCAAAGGGTTTAGAGCATCTCTGCGGGGAAACCTGTGCGACATCATGTGACGTCTACAGACCCGCCGCCCTGGAACTGATCCTCAGCGTCAAGAAACGCGTCCGAACGAACCCCAAACCACGCTCACCGGGAGTCAAGGCAACGTTATCACGCGAGGTTAAAAGCCAAAAAAAGCAACCCTCACCGCACGTTACTCTGTTTGTCCTTCCCAGGGAAGCGGGGGTCCCTCGTCTCGCGCGGACCGCCGTCCTCGCTCCACTGGCTGCGCGGGCGCGGCGGCAAAGCCAGTGCACGCTTCCTCCGTGCGTGTGCGCGTGTGCGATGAGCGGCGAGGGTCCCCACTCTCTCTCTCTCTCTCTCTCTCCCTTCCACGGCGATGACATTACGTCACTGGCTGCCCGCGCGCCACCGCCTCCTTCCAGCCTCATCCTTCCAGGAGCCCCCGCCTGTTTCCATGGAGACTCCTAGAAAGCATGCTTTTGTCGCCATCTAGCGACACGAGTACAGACGTGCCAAAGCACGAACGAGAACTGTCAAATTTTCTATATAAATATAAAGCAGGAATTTGCCTACACATTTTAATGGTTTGATGCTAAAATCTATACTCCTATATTTGATTTGTGGCTATTTATATCTAAAAGGACGAGATAACTGTTAATCTATCAAATTAATTTTGTAAACGCTATTGATTGTTATTATAATTACTTAATTAGCCTACATAAACATAAATGTGACGTGTTCAAAATAATAATCTATGCAAATAGCCTATGCAATATGGGAAAATTCATAGCGTGACATAACAAATATATAGACAGACATTCTGGTGACGACTAATGCTTTTTCTTAAAAGTCATGTTTGCATAGTTGCATGACTGATTTGTCTAACAATATATCGGTAGTCCACAAAGTACATATTTGTGTTTGGTTTGGTTCAACAACTGTCTTCACATTCATATAGATAACACATTGGACCCATTATTGGTTTTAGTTGGTAGACTACTGATATGATACCACTAAACACTTTAATGCTAAAAGGGCTATATGGATATGAGACACAAACAGACCTGTAGTTTAGCCAAACAAGAGAAACAAGTTTAGTCATGTTTCATTGTCATTCTTTGCCTAAGCTCAATTGCATTCACAATCATCAGAACACCGAAGGTGCTAGAAACGCTCATGGTAGATCTGGAGCAGCTTGAAATAAAGTTCAACATTAAAAGGTGTATTGAACGCATGGTGTAGGCCTACCCATATAGGAAAACCTTGGAACATGCTTTGGTGTTCATAAGCCAAAAGAACCTTTAACTAAATGGTGCAACTGGATCTGCCTCTTAATGAGCCTAGTCTATACACTATAGCGTATAGTGTATTGACGTGCATCGCATTTTTAAAGTATGTATTTTGGTATACCATAAAATTAATTGTATGACATTTTGATGGGTTAGGGTGGATTGAAGGAAGTATACAAAGAATATTTGTATAGTTTAATATGTAGGAATTCAGTATGCGCTTTAACTAGTATTATATCTGGGACATTGCGTTAGCGCGACAAGATTTATTACAATAACTTATACATGCAAGTCTATTCACGGTTTATTAAACAAGGTACCAGACCAGAAGATGGCAGTAATGCAACTATGAGGATGCCAGCTGCCGTAACACGCTCAAGAAGAAGGGAACGGGGCGGGTCAAAAATGCTTTCATATATTACATAGTAGAGACACTTTCCAATGTAAAGTTAGGCTCAAACAAGTCAACTACGAATTAGATTAACAGAGCGCTGTATATATAATATACGGGCGGGTATCCCACTTGCCCGATTTATTTATTAAGTCATCCTGCATACATACTGTAGTGTTTTTTTCGGCGTAACGTTACACGTTTTTAGGATTGCAGCATATATCTGAAATCCGCTGGTGTTCGGAGGATGACATTTATGATTTAAACAGACCGTTTATTCTGTAACATCTGGTAAGTCTGGACGACCTTTGCTTTAAGTTACTAATGTAACTAAATACTAATGTTAGTTCCCTAACAGTGAAAATAATGGCCTCATACATTGACTGAAAACGCGCTAACATCCACTATACGGTAGTCTAGTTCGACCACAAATGCAGTTAATGTACCAGTTCTCGTTCATTATTTCGCTTGCTACCACTATTACATGCACGTAACAACCATACGGTAGTTTTGTCGACCATTAATATTATCGATTGTTACGTTAGAAGCGGTGATTGTCTGATACATTTTGACTTGTAAAAACCGCGCGCCTCTACGGGCTTAGTGACAACAATCTATCAAGTTGTAGGAGGCAAACTTAATAAAAAAATATATCCGCCTCGGCTCACATAATATTAACACTTAATCTAACCGCGCGGCAGTATTAATACAAACGTCACGTATTAAAACAGTATAGCCAGCCTTCTGAATATTCCGCGCCAGGATTTGAAAAAATGTTTACCTGCGCGGGACAGTCTTTGCGTTTCCTATACGTGACCTCTGGCCGCGTTTCTATTGGCTGCGCGGGACAAATGACGTCGTCGCCGTGCACGTTGGCCATGGTGATTCGATAGAATGCACGTCTGTTACCGCCAAGCTTAAACTGCTGTTTTGATTAGATTGCGTATATTTTGATCGACTAATCAAAGAAAAACGCACACATATTCAGGGGAATATTTTCGTTGCTTAGTTGCTATTGGGGGGTTATCATAATGTTGTCACCTAGCAAATATAATGCTGTCAAAAAAAGGTAAATATCAGTTGTATTTGATAGATGTAGCCTACTGTTTAGCTAATGCTGAAGTTGTAATGTTTACATTTAAAAGTTAGTTAGGTTAGTTTGTTTGCTTGTTTTTCAATTGCAATAATTTTGTACACTCTGATAAATATACAAGATAAGTGCTACTAGCCAATCAAGTTGTTGGTCACTATAACTGGTGTATATGCAGATCAGAAACGTTATTGGCAATGCGGACATTATTTAAAGTCATCTTTAAGTGGTATAAAGGCCAGCAAGATAACAAGATACGTTCCATTCTCACGCCAAGGTGGAAAATGTCAAGTGCAGCGTTTGAGTTTCAAAACCAGACAGTGAAGTCTCATGCTGATTCTAAGGTCAGTGATAGGAACGTTTTGCTGGAGGTCTCTCAGTGATCAGGGGCAAATCTGCACTATACTGTGCCTCAATTTATCTGTTTCATTTTCATCGAACAGGGTTATGTATTTGTAGAACCTTCAGTTCCGTCAAATACACCAAGGAAAGTACTTGGCCCCAGTACTGCGCCATCACAGAACCAAGCCAACATGGGCCCTCTCACAACCCCCACGAAACAAATTGAAGTACCATCGGGAGAGCCCTGGACCCCTACCTCCAACCTTAAGATGCTCATCAGTGCAGCTAGCCCTGATATCAGGAATCGAGAGAAAGAGCTGTGTGTGAAAACGGAAGAGGCTCTTGTGTATACACAGGTAATAAAAAAAACAACCCTTTTACTGTAGTATGCCATCGCTAGACATCTTGATGAACGGTATTCCTGAGCTATCGTTTGTGTCAACCCGTTTGTAGGACGCGGAACTGGGGGAGGAGGCTGAAAAATTTAGCAGGAAGGAGAAAAGTCTGGGTTTGCTCTGCCACAAGTTTCTCGCTCGCTACCAGGATTATCCCAACCCTGCAGTAAGCAACGAGATCTGTCTGGACGACGTGGCCACTGAACTTAGTGAGTCTCATTTTATTTGTCTAATCAAACCTAACTAACCCTTTGTTTGCCAGGGGTCACTCATCAACATTTTCTGTCAGAGGTACTTCATATATTATAAACAGCCCTTTTATTGCATCGCCTTGAATTCTGCTACTGCTATTTGCCAGATAAATGGCAGACTTTAACCTCCTGCTACCGTGCACCCCTAGTGGATGACGTGGCCGTGTATAGGTGTGTAAATACATCACAACAGTACGATAATGACAAGTTAACCGATCTAGTCCCTCTAGAAGTGTTGAGATATTGAGGCACAGACAGCAGCTTTAATCCATAGCTATGGCAGCTGAGCTCATCGTGTAAAACTCACCTCAAACCGGTGTTAATCATTTTTAAATAACTTGTATAAACTATAAGTGGTTGAAAATTAGAATAACATATTTGAGAAATATGTGAATTATCACTGCTTAGTAAAATGTCCCCGATGTCCATAGTAAGTTTTTCTCCTGTGGTCAGATGTGGAGCGGCGACGCCTGTATGACATCATGAACGTGCTGGAGAGCCTGCACATGGTGAGCAGGCTGGTGAAGAACCGCTACACGTGGCACGGGCGCGGCAAGCTGGCACTGACCCTGGGCCTGCTGAGGCAGGAGGGCCAGAAGCACCGCTACGGCCAGCAGATGCAGCAGATCCGGCGGCGCTGCTGGGACGGGGACCTGGACGGGGACCTGGACTGCGACGGGAAGGAGAACGAGGAGGGGCAGACGGAGATGCCGTTTGTGGAGCTGCCTGGAGTGGAGTTTAAAGCAGGTGAGGGTCAAACGCACAAACGCGTATCCAGTGGAAAGCCAAGCCTCCACCAAGAAGACTGATGGGTGGATACTAGCATTGCTGGACGTCGCTGGGGACCGATAGCCAATAAGAGCACAAGGAACGTCTGAGGGGGAGGAGGAAGCTTGGCACACGAGATCAGAAACAAGACTCCATTCTGCAGCACTCCATATGTAATTCACCATTTTGGACTTTGAAAGGAGTACAACTGTACAATTTGCAGTTTTATTACCATTACAATTAGATCATTTAGCAGACGCTTTTATCCAAAGCGACTTACAATTACATGGTGCTATTACATGGAGCAGGT
>JAODLI010001764.1:0-10995 GCA_027575585.1 Percopsis omiscomaycus
TTTAATAGGGGCGGAGGCAGACCAGAGACATCTTAGGGGGCCAGGATAGTCTAGTGGTCTGGGTGTTGGACTCCCAGCCAGAAGGTCGTGGGCTCGAGCCCCAGTGTTGGCCTACCTGTAAGCATCCTTGAGCAAGATGCCTAACCCCTGTCTGCTCCATGTAATAGCGTTCATGTAGTGTCATTCACTAAAAAAGGCAAACGTTTCAGCTACTAAACACACCCTTGTATATAGTCTGTGTGTTCTCCTGTGATAGTTTCTAGTTCGTCAAGAATTGTACCTTGTTCCGTGCTTAGCGTTATTCATGTCCAATTACCCTGCCTGCCCGTTCCTGAGTTATTCTCTTGGACTTATTGTTGTTTGCTGATCACCTGACCTTTGTCTGTCCCTTTGCCTTTTGCCTGCCAATTGTAATTGGTTGCTTTTGGATTACATTGGTGTGTCTGTTTGTAGTGTCTCTAACCTGAGTTCTGACGCTTACTTCTCAAAACTCTTCACATGGATTAATTAAGACTTGGGACAGAAACGTACCTTTTATGACATGAATGTTAACTTTGTTTTCCCCCCTCTATTCTCTATCTTTTTGGGTGTGAAAGAAATGCATATAACTCCTTTTATGTTTTCAATTTAAATAGCGGCTTCCCACACAAACCTACGAGGTGGTACAGAGGAAGTACTAATTGATGACTTGAAATGACTTCACATTTATACTGGCAGATGCTTTCATCCAAATTGTCAGCCATTTTCTTTGTTTCAAAACATTTCAGATTGGGATTTGAACTTGAACTGATTGACAGATCCACACAGCCAAGTTTGTATTGATCGTTGCTGAAGCTCTAGACAGGATGTGGAAACATGCCGGGAGATTCTACTTCTGTGTGGAGTTGGATAGTGAAAGTATAATTAAAGTACATCACATCCTTTCTCTGCTGTCGACATGATTAGCCTAAAGTGTGCCAGACCCACCCATAAACATCTGCAAAAAACATTCCAATAAACCCAGACGCACATAAAACCTCTGATGTGCAGCCCTTTTTGGTACAGTTTTAGGGCCAAATAGTTTATAGTATTGCATTTGTTACAATGGTTACTGGGTATCCAAATGCAGGGAGGCTTAGAGACAGGTAAGTAAAGATATTTACTGGCAGAATCGAGGTCGAGGTCGCGGTACAAGCGAGGTTCGACAGGAATATCCACAATGGCAAAGGTACCAAAGGAGAAGGCAAGAATCAAGAACTAAGGCAGGCAAACGAGATCGGTAACTAGAAACACAGTGAGTCGAGGCAATATGAAATAATCTAGCAGCTAGCAGAAAGGAACACAGGGTATAAATACATACGGGGAGACTCGGGTGAAAACAATAATCAAATCAACACACAAGGGAGACCATAGAAACCAGGACCAGAACAAGACACCGACTAGAAGACAAATCTAACAGGGCGCGGAACTGCACCGAGCAGTTATCGAGATGTTACAGATTTTGCTAAAGACTACAGTTACTGCCAGATAACCCTCCTAAGTGGATCAACATGTTTTATTAATATACAGATCAATTTTCTCCTTTACACCAAGTGCTTATAACAGTACCTGCGTCGTGAACACAGCGACAATTTAAAATCAAGCTGTTTAGCTCAAACTGCCATATCGATTATCTGTCCTATTAAAAGCCCCCCACAGTGAGTTCATGGCCATGTTCAAATTCTGGTCTCCTACATACAGCTTTTCTAAAGAGAGATTTTCTCCAGCTGCAACAATCCCAATCAAAGCGGGATTTGCATCTGAAGCAGGACATTAAAGTGTGCTGGTTCACAGCTGGGCCTGTCTCAATTAGCAGGAACCAGTTGGTTAGTGCCACATTGCCTCGCAGAACCGTTGATTTGCTGGCAAGGACTTCTCTGAGAGGTTCAAAATTGTCATTGACGTCGGCGGAAAAGGAGCTTAAATAATTTATGCTCTGTGCTTCCGAAAGGCACACTTGACTGTCTTAACTTGTTTCAATAAAGTTACAGTCCAAAAAAAGAGTTATAACAAATGAACAGGAATGTTTAGTCTGTGTGTTCAACTCCCAGACAAATAGGCCTGGGTTCGATCCCCAGCCTACCTGAGGAAGATTCCTAACCCTTACCTGCTCCGCAATAAGTGTCTGCTTTAATGCACACAATTATGAGGGTTACGGAGTTAGAAAATCTTACTTTCTACCTTTTTAATATATTGCAGACCTGCCTATTTCAATAGCAGCATGGTGGATAAAAGTGTCTACTTTTATCCACCTTTTTCAGGAACACTATCTTCTTGTATAACGGCACACTGCACAATTTCAAAAGGCTTAACCTGATGAAGACACACCTCAGATGGAAATATTATCAATAACGGTATTTTAATAAAGCTGATTGTGCCCGGCTCTAGTGCAGTGTTTCTTAACTGCTGGGTCCCGACCCAAAAGTAGGTCACGACTGGCGTGGAGTGGGTCGCGGACGCGTGCTTCGCCTCCGTCAAAACGTTTAACTTTAAGTTTACAGAACTTATATTTGGCGTTTTGACTTAATGACCAAGGACAAATGTGGCTCCTGAGGTTAGACCAGATGGGAACCACTGTCCCTAGTGGCTCCCTACAGCTACACCCAGTCATGCATGGGTGGTTCTCGGGCGCTGACACAGTCAGTGGCGGTTTGCTAAGAAGCAGCCTCACGCAAGCCGCATGGGTTAATAGACTTGATACGTCCTCTTGTTGGCAGCGTTGGACTTCGGACTGCCTTGATCCAGGGCACAATGGAAGCATTTGAACCTCCAAAGGATGTTTTGTACCAGTAGAAGTAATTATCTTCTAGCACGTTTATAGTGGATCATTAAAAAACCCTCCAAAACTTTCATCCTCAGCTCATGACGAGGGCTGTCGGTGCTCATTTTGAAAACTCGCTCTTGACCTAAAGACCGTGGTGGCATCCCCAGCACCAAATAGCTCACTTGTAACTGTGGTTCAGTGACAGTGCCTTGATGTGGCAGGCTGTCGCTCAGCTACCTTTGCTTTGTTGTTTATGTACAACATGCAGCCTGGTTGGCTAAAATGCTAAAACTGTGTTCGTTCAAGATTGCGTACTACAACACAAATGCCCCAGTGAATGGAGCATCTACATAATTGATTGTCTTGGCTGCACAACGCATTTCCTAACCAGGATAATAATGAATAAATGAATTATTGATCGGCTTGACAGAGACAGGGAATTGTCACATTGATAGCATTTGTGATCATGAATATGCATTAAGATAAAGAAAGACAAAAAACATAATTTCCTACTGGCATTTAATATAGGAGAGGTTAGTCGAGGACACATGTATCTAATGCTATCGCAGTCACTTCTATGGTCACTGAAACAAATGAGGACCCACTGTTTTGCTCAAGGGCATTTCAGCTGTATCATTGAGCCTCAGTGGCCCAGGTTTTGAACCGACCTGCTGGCCACATGTGGCACATCACTCTTACGATACCTTTATTGACCATGGCCCCAAAGTTGACAAATCCGACGCTGCATTAACAGTTACGTTTGAATTCAGTTTTACATTTTGGCAACACAGATGATGTTTCTCCAAACAAATATGGGCAGGATAGTCTGGTGGTCTGGGTGTTGGACTCCCAGCCGCAAGGTCGTGGGTTCAAGCCCCAGTGTTGGCCTACCTGTAAGCATCCTTGAGCAAGATGCCTAACCCCTACCTGCTCCATGTAATAGCACACCATAATTGTAAGTCACTTTGGATAAAAGCGTCTGCTAAATGACCTAACTGTAACTGTATATGGTCCTTGTTGAAGTGATTGTTGGTCTGACGGATCCTACGAGGCCTTGCTGTGCAAACGGTTGAGGAACACTAATTGTTCTGCGATGGGATCTACCTGCAGATTTGTTGTTGTTGTTCTGATTTGATTCGCTGTAGTCTAAGTGATTAATAAACTCCTCTGGTCGACTGCCTCTGTCCAGGCAGCACTGAATAGAATAATTCTTACTTCCGTGCTGAATGCTAATTTTACAATTCGTGTCTAGCAATTAAAGTTTAGAGAGGGCTCTGAAAGACAAGGTAAACTTTTAATAAGCCACACCAACATTATGATGTGAAAATGTACTAATTAATTATCTAGCTTTTATTTCATCCTAAGCCTCGAGCCCTTTTTTTTATAGTCCTTTTTTTGTGTTGTATAACAACAGGGTGTTCCGCAGTAGGAGAAAATGTTTCCTGCATGTGGAAAATGAAAAGGCATGACCACCCTTGACGTAATTAAGCAGTAATTTCTAACATGGTCTAACAAGAGACACTGCAGGGATGGAACTGTTCTATGTAACACCTTAGATAACGTTAACCCTTTCATGCACGAATTATTAAATCACAATGAATTTTTTTTAAATGTTACACACACACAAACGCGGTGTACTGTATGTATTTACAGAATTATTTTGGCTTAACCCTGCCCCCTTTTGGCTAAAATAACAGTTACACACTGTAAATAAGCAAGATTCCCTTGTTCAGCCTTCATAGTGAGCAACAAGCCCGTCCTCATCACGACTGCCGTTAGTCAAACCCTTCTGACCGAGGCGTCCCCTGTATCTCCAGGCTGTCGCAACACCGGCCTGCACTGCCGTCCAGCCTAGCTAGCAGGGATAATGAGGTCCGGTCAGGCCTTGTACACCCCTTCTCAAGAGCCCTACGCTGTCTTGTGGCAGTGTGAGAGCGACAACATGGGCAAGCACTGGTGTGGAGCAGTGTTCTCTGTCCCAAGTAGCTGGACCGCTGTGTTATGGAAAATTGTGGAATATACCACACTGGAACAGAGGAAATATGGTCTTTGTAAATTAATTTAATTGCAATTAAATGGAGACAGTTCACACACAGAGTTTCTCTTGCATTGTCTGTCTGTGAAAAATGCCCCACCACGGAAGGTGGGAGGGAAACTTTTATCGACATGATTAGCTCAAAGGTTAGGGGGTGGGGTTTGAACCCTAGCAGATAAAACACCAACAGTCTTACATTCTCCTGTGACATCTTAATAAAAAAAAAACTCTATCTGCAGGAGATAGAGGTAGAGAGGTTGTCTAAACAGATAGGGTGAGGGGGATCACAGAGAGCTTGAACCCCCGATGCAATTAACATACTGTAACAACCCCCCTTTCCCAAGCATGCCAAATGAGTGTGTCCTTAACAAAAGCAGCTGTCTAAACGTATAGAATTGTAAAACACAATTGTATGTAATTAAAAACACAATTGTATGAATTAAAAATTCTATAACAGTCTGCATGGCTGTAATTGCTGCAAATGGAATGAAGCACAAAATTGTTATGTAAAGCTGTATATACATGTACTGTATATATGCACCAACCACTGCTGTTTGATGTATAACATTTTCCCACAAATACTGCATAAAACTGGTCAGAACTGCAAATGGAAAGGCTTTCATGAATGGGAAGTGGGGTGAATCATTGCCTCATCGGCAAAAAGTAACAACAAAACATTCATTCATTTAAATGAAAACGAGATTGTAGGTCCCCCCCTACCTTGGCATCCCAGTTTCTGTTCAAATAGTAGATACAGGTGACACACCTTCCGTCTTCACTGGGGTTGTCCACATGTCGAACGTATCTGGTTCCTTTGCCTGGGTAACAAGCTACCATGGCCTGTACAGAAACAACACAGCGGACTTGTGGTTAGCATATTCAGTCCAAAGCCTAGAGTGAAATAGAATTGTTACCCTGTTACTGAAGCTTTTCTTTGCTTTACAAGTGTGGACAGACTCTGAACCGTTTTTTTATATTTATAGATTTTTTACACTGTTTAGTTCTATAGCATTGTGCAATGTTTTGGTTCACATGTGGTTCACATGTGATCACATGTCCAGACAAAGGAACATCTCCAGCTGTGATGCGACACGCACAGAGAGCGTGAGACAGACAGACAGCAAGAGTGACACCTGAGTAGTGGATGCAGGCGATCTGCGTCAGTGCTCGTGTTTTGCGTCATCGTGCAACAGCTGCAAGTCCCGCTGCTGTTATGATTATGATCATATCAACACTTCCTCCAAGTGCATGCCTCATTCCTGAATACATCACTGTGTGTGTGTGTAACAGTATACTGTACTGCACTGTATATATGTACTGTATGCTGTGAATCTACTTGTATACTGTATATAAGAGAATAGAACTTTATTGATCCCTGAAAGGGAAATTCACTATTATACAGTATATTGTATGGCCAATATAGAGGGTGTGACTATTGTATGATTGTTTCAATGCAACATCACAATATATACATTTTCTAGTTAAAGGGGTATTATGTATGTATTATGTATGTATTATGGGGCCAGAAGGTTGTGGGTTCAAGACCCAGATTTGGCCTACCTATAAGCATCCTTGAGTCTTGAGCAAGATGCCTAACTCCTATCTGCTCCATGTAATAGCATCATGTAATTGTATGTCGCTTTGGATAAAAGCATCTCCCAAATGACCTAACTGTAAAATTACGTCTAGTTTTGGCATGGATGTTGCAGTTTGAGATGGTATTTAAGGGAATTTTCACACCTGAATGTCTGGCCCAAAGTTCATGTTTTTGTTGTATACATTTGATCCTGTTGGTTTAGTTTCACAATGCAATTTTGCTAACGCACCAAAGAACTTTTCATGACATAACTACGTCCTGTCGTCATCACCTACATGAGCAGCTCCCTATACTCGACAGTGATTGGTTTGTAGGCGGGAAGTTGGTGTGTTGTCAATTGACAGGTAGCCTTTTCCGTTTGAATGGAGAAAAATGAATGAAAAGATTATTATCATTGCCACTATACTGTCATTATGGCACTACTACCAGAAGCATCAATTTCAAGCGCAGTACTCGAGACTAGTTCGAATTCGCCCAATAAACATCCTCGTCGTGTTAGAAGTTTCAGCATTTTTATGTGTATTTTCCAAATTGACTTTTGATTTCTTCGTCAGACCAAATTACAATTAAATATTTTGTCTCCTCTCCCCTTTACTCCTCTTCCATTTCTTCTTCTTCTTCTTCTATTGTTTAATGGGTGACGATAGCCTGTAATTGGTGGTCCAAGGCACCTTTCACACCTGCTATTTTAGTTCACAACTGGAACTCATTTTCAACATAAAAGTTAGATGAGCCGCCCATATAGGCAGTCTCCACATCCAGCCTATAAAGTTTCAAAAAGGGCCAATAAGCAGCCAGTGGCTCATTAAAATGAATGAATATCTCCTTATATATCAGGAATCATATACGGCAGATACAATTGCTTAATGATACTCCCTGTTAAATGGGTGGGGTATATACTGTATGTTGGCCAGATGAGGAAGAGCACGTACACAGGTGCATTGCGAATATGGCATTACGAGATCCGCAAAAGTAGTTCCTCTTCAAACGAGGGCTTTCATGGTGATTGGTGGAAATAGACACATGCATGTATACACTATATATGGAAGTACCCTGGCCAAAGAGGGAGGTGTCAAAATACTTCTGAAGTTGCGTAATGACACCAGATATGACACACTACCACCTGGTCGCTTCTGTGTGTTGTTGTCATTTTATTTTATTTATTTCTTGTGAATATGCAAGGTTATAGCTGACTATTAAATGCAAATATACGGTGAGATATTGCATTACTGGATTGGCAGAGCTGGAACTGAACAGAACTGAAAAGGACCATGTCATGAATTTAACGCTTCCTCGTACGTGCGCATGTGTGTTTGCTCAAGTGTGTATAGTGTGTGTATGTGTGGTCGTTGGATAGACTCCAGACAGGTTGTATTTTAATCAGCCTGCTACGTGCAGAGCGTGATTCTCTCTAAGACACACGCACACACACACACAGACACCCTCCTCTCTGCAGGATTCACACGCATACACACAGAAGGCCGAACCTACTCAGAGCAGATGCCCGAGCACAACTACAACCCAGTAATGCCACAGTATTTCGCAGTTAAACCGCTGGGAGCTACGCGGTACAACCAGCCTTCCAGCGCTTGGTTGTCCGATGACATAATTCACTGTTGGGATTTAGATGCTGTGTGCACCACGCAAACAAGGACAGTGGAGTATTGGAAGTAAACTCTGTGTGTGTGTGTGTGTGGGTGTGTGCGTGCGTGCAGATAAGGCAAATAAGCTTGTTAAACTCTAACCAGTAAGTCAGTGAACTGTCAGAGGTCATTCTGCTTTGGGGGTTTTAAGGCAAACTCAGTAGCCTCCCTGAGTGTCGAGGAAAGAGCTGTGCTTGTACCGTTCCCAGTGGCCAACAATACAATACTGTGGTCGTACTGGGTAGCCCTCAGTGACGGTGGTTGTACTGAGAGGCTCAGTGTCAGTTTGAAGAAGACTGTGGGTTGTACTGGGCAGTTCTCTGTGTGAATATGAAAGGCAAGTCACTCTGCTGCATAAAGGTTATATAAATAATATCAACAATCTGCTGACAGCCTGACTGAAAGCTTATTTTAGCCGAGCTCTGTCTAGGAAAACGACTTCTGTTGTATATAAACCCGGGCAGAACCAATGGATTAATAAAGTTAATTTTAAAAACCACAGTGATTGCTCTATATGCAACTCTCATTAGCTAAGATGAAGGCTTAAGCCTTTATGAAGGCTTAAGGAAGCCTTTGTGGGTAGCTCTTGCTATAAAGTGGCCTTATTAGAGTGGTATGGTCACGAGACTGTCCATAAGTAAAAAGGTGACTCACTTTTTGCTTTACTTACTTTCGTCCTTCCATTAATCCGGTAGTTTCCTAGTTTACCCTCACAGTGGCGTATTAAATCGTCCATGCATGTCATAAGGAAGGCGATCTTCTCACAATCCGGTTCTTTGCCTTCAACCCAAGTTATCTGGTCTCCTCGTATGTCTTTAGAGGTGTCACCTCGCTTACTGACCAACTGTCCGCCCGTAAACCTACCCGTCTTGTGCAGGGCTCTGACATTCTCTAAAATATCCAGTCCGGTTTCCTCTCCAAGGAAATTGTCAACGACACAGATGCCGTGTTTACTCATACATGGAACTATGTATTCCAGTGCCAGCTTCTGCGGTTGGGGCTTCGCAGCCGCGTTCGGTTTGGAGGAAGGGTCCAGTCCTTCAGCCTGGGTGCTGTCCCTCTCTGAGCCTGCAGCCGAAAGCTGCTCGCTATTTATGGGCAGGTCAGTGCCTCCGCGGCTTTGCGATACCGTATTCTGAGAGCTCTTCTTCATCGCCAAACTCTGTCCACCTTTTGTAAATGGTACCGGTTGAGATTCTTCTGGAGTTTGTTGTGGCTGCTGAGTGTAGGTTTTCTCGGCCTCTCTACAGACGCGCCTATGTTTCTTCCAGTCCTGTTTCTGATGCTCCTTGCTGCAGTAGAAAGAGTTTAGACACCGGCCACATCTCAGCAAATTCTCCATCTTACCACAAAGTTCACAGTTCTGCTGGTCCTGATCCGACTCGGTGTATGGGTTCTCCGCGGTGCCGCTGCTTTCCGTGGCCATTTAAACGTCTGGTGTCTTCTAAGTTTAAAAGTATCCGAACAAAGTCAATGTAACTCAGTTAGAGATACCCATTTCTACTCCCGCTAAACATTTTAATCATACGGACCGACAGAACCCTGCCCAGGGTTGTGTGCAGGCGCGGCAGCAACCTGTCGGTGTCCGAGCTGGGTGAAGTGTGCCGTTCTGCACGAGTCGCATGGCGCCGTTGCGTTTTTCCTTTTTTTCCCTCTCATTTGAACTTGAGAGTAGACGCAGTCTGCAGAGCCAGACCCTTCCGCTAGATGGCCTGAACACGGGCGATGTACGGGACACAACCACACTGCACAGTTGTACTTTTAGGTTGTAGCCTATTCTGTATCATATTTACCAAGCGTCATCATGCATTCGTTATACGACAGACATGCCATTGCACCACCCCCTCTGTCCCATATTTGGTCTGACACCCATGCTGTAGCGTAAGTAACACTGTTATATAGGAAAATCAGAGGTCAAAGAAATTCAACCCAAATAAACAACTGTTGATCTGAGCTGCCCAATAGCCTTATAAGCACAGTCTTGCTGATGGACACCGAGAGCTGACCGTCTTGTACGTAGGCTATGACTCCTAACCTCCAGCTATAGCCTATGATGCAGAGGTGGAGTTTAGATTGGGATTTTTGTTGTTTCTTTTGTATGGACTCCCTGCTGGTGGTAAACGTGGCTGGTACGATGCGGGTTGAACCAATCATCTGTCACAAAGAGACCTCGGTGACGCACGTATGAACCCAACAAAGCTAGTCTCAGCTTGCTGAATGTGTGGACATTTATCACATAGAAATGCAGGCTATAGCCTATATGACACAATCTTCTGAACGCTATGAGAAAATATACAAGATAATCCTATCTTAAAATAGTTGATCTGATTGATCAAATCAACAGGATACAATATATTAATGTTACTGGCCTACTGCATAATGTAGGCTAAGAACTTTAGAACTTTATGAACATTTAAATGAAGGCTTAAGAACAAAACATATGTCCTTATATGTCCTTAAGAACAAAACATATGTCCTTATTTCCCCGCAAGGACACAATTAAAATGAATGGACGCAGGCAGCTCCACACCACACCGTTTGTTTTGATGGAAGTGAAGCATGCGGTCTTCTGTCATCCGGCTTGCTGGGGGACGTTTTGCCCTCTGCTGGAGGAATAAGGAACGAACACATACCTAACAACACGAACCACACGCACGCCACACAAAATGCCATATTACTCTTGTACAGCGGCGGCGCCAGGGGGGTCTTGGGGGGTCTCAAGACCCTCCAGAAAACGCCTTGACCCCCCATTTGACCCCCCCATACGGAAGAGGATTAGGGCCATGGTGAAACATTTAACATGAGTTCTGACTTTATTCTCAGAATTCTGACTTTAAAGTCAGAATTCTGACTTTAATCTCATAGGCACCTGTAAACTGCGGTCATGTGAGCCGGCGTTCGTAAATAGACGGTCACGCCAGCCTGCGCGAGTAGGTTT
>JAODLI010001765.1:0-10994 GCA_027575585.1 Percopsis omiscomaycus
CACACACACACCGCACACGCACACACACACACACACACCGCACACACACACACACACACACACACACACACTGCATTGACGTCCTGCAATAGCCACAAGGAGCTTTTAGTATCCCACAGACAGTGAGAAATATTATTGAGTGTGTTCCATCTTCGTTCTCCAGCCACATTCTGCCAACACTGGACAGTGTGCAACGCTCTTGACATTTTGATATCGCTATATGTGGCTTGACCTTTGTAGAGTTATAAAAGTTTGTTCTCCAGGGGAACAGTAGTATGTTGGCAACTCCTTTTTGCTATTATGAGTCGCCATTAAGCTGTATTTATCTATCATATTGTTGCAGTCCAAAAGCAATGCCTCGCTAAAGCCTGCCTAACTAGTTAGCTAGCTAGCTAGCTAGCTAGACTACCTTGTGAGGAGAAAATACAGTCTGCTCCTTTTTCTCAAGACCTGCTAGCACAAGCACAACTGCAAAGCAATCCAGTGCACATAGCCTATGCCAGTCATACAACTAATGCATCTTGGCCTCTTCTGATGTTTACAATCAGAATTCCTTTATTCGCCATATGTGCAGTGTACAGAGCACAAAGAACATGTACTTTAGTGTTGTATGTCATGGCACAGATCATGACACACAGAACACAGAACACATCACACATCCAACCACAGTTCTACATAACTTCAAAGGAAAACAGACCTGTAACACACTCACACCACTACATACATACAACATAATGTACAAGTGCAGTGGTCATGGTGGTAAACAGACGATTGCGAATGTCGTATTAAAATAAAATAACAATGGGGGAAATAGTCTGTCAGCCAAGGTGTCAGATTGTATTGGTCTTATGGGGGTTATTAAGCACAGCAGCTGCTTGAGGGGAAAAAACTGCAAGCAGAGCGGAACCGCAATGCTGTTGACGTCACTGCGGGAAATCTGAGCATTACGAGTATTTTCATCGAGCTGTGTTTGGAGATTGATCACAGAGAGAGATCCTTTTAAGAAGACAGCGGGCTCTGGAATTGTGCCCGCAGCTTCAACCACGCAACTGCCATTCACTGGCATTCAAATGTCCATTGGCACAGGAACACCTTCTCCGTCACCTTACTGCGTCGATAAAAGCTTCCAGTGCATCTGATTGCTTTGTCTGCCTTTGTTTGTTATTGAAAGTAATGCTAGCCTTTTCTCTTTACATACTATGTTGCCCCTAAACAGTTCAGCCTGGAGTACATAAGTGTGCTTTTAAGATGATGAGAACCCTTACGGAAGTGGTATTTTATATCTTGGGGATGGGAGTCTTGCCTAAATTGAGGATTGTACCTACAAAATTTGGCTTGAGACTGCATTTGTGCAAAAGGTAGTGCAGTATGTCACAGTGAGAAAATGAAAACAAGGTTTTGCCTTAATATTTTCTTTTTGTTTACACGCACAGATACCTCTATATACACACACAGACACGCTTACTCACCCAGGGAGATCGCTGATGCATGTCTCTTGACTCGCCGTGCGTTTGCATCCTTTGGCTTCCTGCCCAGAGCTTGTTCCACCTTTGGCTCCCCGCAGAGTTTTGACATGAAGCCAACACTGGTGTCACCACCATCCTTTATCCTCCCATCTCTCCGGCACTACCTCCCCTCGACTCTCTTGTCAAGGTGGTCCTCAGACACCGTGTCTGCATCAGATACAAACAAGCACAGATGCTGTGAGAGATACATTTCTCGCCTGCTGAAAATAAATGTCTTAACATGGCACAAGGGGGGCCCTTTTGTTGGCCTAGTCGCTGTTGGACATTTATATTCACATCACTCCTCAGCCGAACCTACTCTCTCCGTTGTTCCAGCTTTCTAACAACACTGTTTCTCCTTTTTGGTTCTTTGTCATATCCCATGTTTCGCTACGTTGTTAAATCACTGTTGGCAAAACATCATCTGTTAAAGTATTGACTGTTGGTCATGTCGCCCATGTAGCCAAAGACTAAGGCTTTCTTTGGTTGAATGTTGGAAATCCGGTAAACGCACACATGTAACACAATTAAGTTTGGTGTCCTCCTATATACCTCCATATCTCTCTTCTGTGGATTGCATTTTGGGTGCACGTTTACATATAAATGTAGTTTGGCACACTGACACTCCATTAGCTCTGTTCTCATGGCGCTAACTATAATATATAGGGGTACAGTGATATGGTTCTCTCCCTCTTTGAGACGAAATTATACTGCAATCTCCAGCAGGGAAAATACTGCACGGCAGTGAATGACAGCACTAATTTCTTTGTGTGAAACGCCAGGCTGTCATTTTTTTAATGGGTCCATAAGTATACCCCCATCGCGCAGATATGATTAAAGAGTCTGCGGGGACATTTCATCAAATTAATAGAAGAATGAGGAGAAATGTCTTCACAGCAAAGGGTGACTATTTACACATCCTCGCTGCTCCTCCCCTGCTTTCTGCTTATCTGCCCTCTTATCTCCCTTTCGCCCCCCAAATTTCTGTTCCTCTGTGCCCTCCTCTTTCTCCTTCTGTTGGACTCGACTCCTCTCCTGGGACCCTGCGGTCGGCTCCGTGCGTTTTCACACGTCATCCCTTGCACCTCCTCACATCTCCTTCCCACATCTCTCCCCCATTATCACCTCTCCTTTCTTCTTATTTGCACCTCTCCACTTTGCTTCTCTCCTCTCCCCTTATCTTCTGCAGGTACAAGCTTATCCGTCGGAGGGTCATCTGGCTGATCGGGCAGTGGATCTCTGTCAAGTTCAAATCTGACCTCCGACCTCTGCTCTATGAGGTCATCCTCAGCCTCATGCAGGACCCAGACCTTGTGGTAAGATGGAAACAGACACGCACACACTATCACAAAGGTGCTCTGCTGATCTTTTTCCTGTTGTTAAATGTGTTGTTGAGAGCTGCCTTCAAGTGTTTCTTTCCCCCAAACTAATGACCGGAACACCAGTCTGCATAAGAACAGTGAATGCCTGATGTTCTGAAATGGGAATTTATTTATTAGGTGGAACATTCAGGTACACAAATAGTTCCCTGCTCAACGGCATGGGACAGGAGCTATTGCACTAATGGCCTGAGAAAAATTCTGCTACAGGGTCAGACGGAGCTCAAACGGCTTTAATGCAACAATCATTTTTATGCCACGATCATTATCATTTGCATGTAGTTTTGCCAGGTGAGCTATATTTAGACATACACAAAATGTTGCTTTTATGTTTACACATTGTAACTTGACTTGGCCCTCATAGACCAGTATTTTAGCTAATTTTCTGCAATGTTGTACTTCAAATGACACGTACCAATGAGAGTTTTGCCTTATGAGACCTGAATTTCTTTGGTGGGTTGAACTTTTCTATAATGTAATATAAATATGCATTTAATTAGTTTTACACATTATTTAAATTGCAGTTCAAGGGAATTGTTAGATGCACCAATAATAAAAGACCTTAGTTCTACTATCTACTATTTTGTTTAAGTGTGGAAGTTATTTTATTTAACCTCAATAATATAAATATTTCTTTGGCTTATGCACAGCTAAAATGACCTTTTTTCTACACTCATAGTAACTAGAATAGAGAGACTATGTGCGAGAAGGGGAGAAAAGGTTAGAGTGATTATGGAAATGTTGGTTTGTGGGGTGATGTTACCGCACACCCGTCTGTATCGAAGACAGCTCGCAACTCGCCACACAGACGCCCTCGAGTTTGCAGTTATCTGGCATTCACCAATGATATTCATGAGCTGAATCACAGACCACAGATGCCTGTCACTAGCGGCCTGTCATTGTGCCAGGTCCTCTATTCTCCTTTCCAGCAAACCAGCTGCTTTTTTTACTCCCGTGTGTTTAGGCTAAATATATTCTAGGTGAAGCTTCTCCTTCAATGTTTTGGGTTTTAGACTCACCGTAGAAGGAAAGAGATGTTTAGCCGGCTTTTTGAATTGACAGTGTTGTGCTGCAGCACAGCGTAGCCAACTTCACTTCCCTTTAGCCCACATTCCCTCACTTACAGCCCACCTTCATCACATGCCAGACACGGCAGGAGTGACAGGTGTCTCCAGTGACCTTTAGGCATTGCACAAAGGTGTTTAAATGCTGAATTTACAAGGTTTTGCAGTCATAATTCCTACCCTGTCATGTTTTTACTTACAATGTGTGCGCTACACCAGGTTTATGGAGCTTTGTGCAACAGGCTATTATAGAAATTGAAGCTTTTAAGCTGACGGCAGGCAGAGGACATGGCGAACCTGTCACCAGATAGAGGCGAGTGGCAGCAACATTTAAGGGATTTAAATTATAATGGGCCTTAATTTAGGTCCAGTAACTTACAGAAATTATTTACTTTTGACACAAACTGTTTTTACCATCACTAACCTGTTATTGGTGGCAGCTACTGTATAAGAATACATTCCCTTACACATTACATTGATTTGTGTGAGATGGTGTCCAGATATTAATCAGCTTAACACCAAGCTTTCAAAAGCCTACATTTGAAATGACTGTAGAGAATTTGGCCCTTGCTTTCTCAGTATATAGAATATAGTATCTAGAACACATTCACTCCTTTGACTGGGCAAAACCACATTCGTGCTACACAGCAAAGCTACAAGTTAGGGCTACAAGTTACTGATTATTTTCATAATCAATCTATAGATGATTTCTTTGATGAATCTATGTGATTACTTTAGACTATGCAATAGCAGTAAAAATAAGGTAATTTAGCGCAAAATATAAAATGTACTTTTGAAAATATTTAGTTATTTTCCCTTGTGTTGTGACAACAAGTGAGTGAAGATTTTGATGAATGATGAAACCAATAGTGGTAAATGAGCAGGGCATGAGAATGGCTCATAGGAGAGATATAGAATATAGAGATATAGAAGGGATGAAGAAAGGGAGAATGAAAGATGGGAGAGCAATATGGAAGGAGACAGAGATGGGGGACACATACTTTGGAACCTCACTGTACCTTTCTTTGTATTAACTTTAGTGTCAGCATACGCTAAAAATATATCAACATATTGACTATACAGTAGTGCATTTAATCAACGGATATTGATAATACTGTTCTCCTGCAAATGGATGCAACCAATGAAAAATGACACTGTATAAATTTGGCATTGTGCAAGGAGAGAAGATGCAGGGATTTGATTTACATACCCACTCTTATTCACTTCAGGATGCGGTATGCAATATAAATAGTTATTTCCCATAAAATATGTATTTGGATATTCACTCTTCACGCCAAGTAGGATAAAATGCCTTTAATCAGAAGAAGTCATTACTCTACGGAGTTGCCCAAGGTAACTCATTGCTTGACTACATCATGTTACCTTTAACACTTTTGCTCAAGCCCTGAGGCTATTTTGAACGAAGCTGTCTCACTCACATCAGGTAAGAGAAAGGGCATGAGTTAATAGGCTCAAGTGGAGATAACTGAAATAAAGGAAGACTAATGTGAAGATTAAAAAGCGATTTTTGTACTTTTTGGATCTGCAGCTTCACTTGCTAGCCTTTTGAGCCCATCCTGATCTCGCGAGTGCCCTGTTCTGTTTGGCTCTGCAAGTCAGTCTGGATACCCATCATTCAAAACCATTCTTGGTAGAGGCGGTGCCATTAGATTACTCAGTCAGGGTTACTAGCAGGCGATTACACTGCCATCAAGCGTCAGAAACCTTGTGCCTGAATTCGGTGCAAGAATCTAAAGTGGACTAGAAGCTATACTCTTAGATGCTGAGCCCAGTTAGTTATTTTCAAACCAGGCACAGATGATTCTGAGTGGAGGGGATCTTGTCAGCTCCACATTCTGTTTCAATGATGCAGTTATTCTCCTTTTCTTTGTCCTTTTTTTTTTCTAGCTTCATTTATTATACAGTTTATAATTTAGTTTGGTTATTGGTTTGGTTTTCTAACTCCTATGTTTTCTCACCTGCATGTCATGATTACAACATTGTTCGGCCTCCTGCTGAGTACAATATGCATCCTTTATACATTTTTATAGGTGCGGATTGAGACGGCCACAACTCTGAAGCTTAATATCCTTTATTGTTCCTCAGATACACAATAATTATTTTTTAATAAATAACAACACAAGTGGCAGTGTGCTGCTGACCCGCTCACAAACCTCTCCTGAGGAACATTCAGTTTGATCTGCTCCTTAACTCCTTCTCACCCGTAGATGACTTCGAGTTCAGGACCGAACAGTTCCTCCCAGTGAGTACACGTCTGCTGTTGTTTGGCGGGTTGTTAGCTTTAGAGACTTTGATCATGAACTGGGAAATTTAGCATAATATTGAAAAAAGTGTATGGATTGTTTTTAGGACTGTTTGTTAGTTATATTGTTATTACGGGGCCAAATTGCAATGGACCTTAATTAAAATCCAAACATACAGCTCTGAAAAAAATTAAGAGACCACTGGACTGCAAAAATCTGTAATAATATATCTGTGTGTGTGTGTGTGTGTTTGTG
Source organism: Percopsis omiscomaycus (assembly GCA_027575585.1). Taxonomy (NCBI): domain Eukaryota; kingdom Metazoa; phylum Chordata; class Actinopteri; order Percopsiformes; family Percopsidae; genus Percopsis; species Percopsis omiscomaycus. The sequence goes on from JAODLI010001765.1 coordinate 6,468, forward strand.
TGTATATTAAATATACATAAAATTGTATAAATGGTAAAACCAGATAATCTGACATTAGTTCTTCTAGGTCTTTTGAAGCTGAATGATATTTGATGTTCGGTAAAAGATGGAACAACTGCAAAAAAACTAAAATGTGATAAATTACCTATCTCTCTGCAGTACCTCGAGTCAATCTTCAGTCTGCTCTTCCAGCTGTTGCAGCAGGTGACAGAATGCGACACTAAGATGCAGGTGCTCCATGTCATCTCCTGCGTCATTGAGAGAGTCCACCTTCAGGTGAGAAGTCAAATACTGAAGCTGGGGCTGTATAGAAATAGTTACTGTGTGGTGAGGAATAGCACTCTGTAGTTAAAGCTAAACAGCTTTTATTCAGTCTGCCACCTCGCCAGACATATTACTGTCTTAAAAGGAAATGACGGCACCAATACATCAGAAAATCTCCATCTATCATCTATCTCAGAAACGGGGTAATTAATGATCTTCACTTTTTCAGATGAGCGCAGGCATGACAGAATGATACGCCTTTGAGTCTAGTCCTTATGGACACCTTACTGTGATGTCTGCTCTCATTTATTGTTACGATTTCCACTGAAATGCTTATTGTGGCCTTATGGATTTTGTTAGTGCCTGCTCCCAATAACTCAATCCATTTAACTGCCAACCCTTAAAATTGACCTTTCCTTTGACCCTCTCAATCTCTTTGCAGTGCAGTTTTAAACACACTCTTAAAATCAACTCTTGAGTTAAATATCCCACAGAGATGACTTTTATCACTGCAAAATGTGTCTGGTTAAGTTACCAGTCACTGGCCCTGGTTAAACTTTATAAGGAAGTACCATGAAAAAAACATCTCTTCTCACAGGGGATCTTTGAGCCCACTGAGGAAAGAGTCAGCATCAGAGAAAGCATTGAACTCAACATTTTCACACTTTTTTAGTCTTGCATTGTTTGACTTGCTTTCTGACCCTCACCCCAGAAGAAGCCTAAAAATATCTATTAGTCAGCTTAAAGTGGTAGTTTGTCCGGAATTAGACAGAAGATAAAGGTGAGAGATTGGCACATGAAAAATGACAGGAAGCCATTGTAAGTTGATAATTTATTAACGTTGTCAGGTTGTTCAGGGAGTCGTAGGCTTGGCATGCTGTGCTGGAAAACCTAAATCATCTGCCCTGTGTTCATCATATTTCCCAAGAGGAACAAGAGCGATGGCAGCCATTTTGTGTCCCAGTTGTACTATCTACAGTAGTGTTTCACCTACCTTTTATCTGGATATATTATGGATTAGTTTTGTCCCAGCTAGTTTTTTTGAAACGTGGTCCAGGCAGTAAATTACATAAAAAGACTAAGGTTAGGGTTCCCAGGTGTCAGCAAAATGGATGTCAGTGCAAGTGTCATCGCTTGAGAGCCCACCGTGTCTTATACTTTCTTTGTCTGGAGTCTAAGTATCTTACATTTCAATGTTCTTTAAGGAATTTAATTTATTCTCTATTTATATCACACGTGAACTTGTATAGAAAATGGAACAAAAACATAATTTAACATGTTTTTATTTTAGGAGTGTTATACAACTAAAGGTACATATTTTAAATGGCGGTGGTGACATTTCATACCCATTGATATACAGTAAGAAGGAAACGAACCATAAATGGCCATTAAACCCTAGTGTACAGGTCACCGTGCAGGATTGAGTGCTTTTAATTGTAACTTTTAGTTAGTTTAGTTTAGTTAGCTTTTAGTTAATTCCAAACCTCAATGCTTCATTATACACAGTATCCAGCATCTATAAACACTGGGCTGATGAGTTCATACAGAGCAAATCATCAATGTCAGTTATGGGTAGCAACAACTAGCCTTTTCATGGCTTGAAATGTATGAAACGAGTGTCAAAGGCTTTTGACAGGTCAGAGAGGGAGATGTAGAATATATACAGCCAACCACTGCACATTTAAAAAAATATAGTATCTATATACATTTATATTTAATATATTTTTAAATTATTTAATATATAAATTTTTGATATTGATTATATTTACAAGAACATGCAGTGGTCTCTTAATTTATTCCATGGCTGAATATTTGAAATATTGTTTCAATATCATTTTCTACCTTCATAGCTGCAGTGAGACAGTATTATGCTTATTTCTAACGCCTGATAGGAAATAAATACCTTGTAATCCCAGAAACTCGTTCAGTTTTTTAACTAATCAATTTTTTTAAAACTACATGCGTGTATGTTTTTGTTCTCTTCATGTCTTTACGTCAGATCCGGCCCTATGTGGAATGTCTGGTTCAGTACCTGCCTCTACTTTGGAAGCAGTCAGAAGAGCACAACATGCTGCGATGTGCCATACTCACCACACTCATCCACCTGGTCCAGGTATGGAATACACTCCCCATGCTCTGAAGTAGACTGGCAGAGACAGAAAACGTGTACAAGCTCCCACACTGGTAGACAATCGCACACACACACACACATGTAGCCACTTATTCATCCTTAACCACCACCAACAACTATTTGAATCTTGTTCTGCTGTAACCCTCTCAATTGTATTCCAAATTGCAGCAGTTTTTTTTGCCCCAGCATCACCAATAGTTAATTCCGTGGCTTAATTCCACGTTTACGGTTTTTCCTGCTTATGTTTGCTGTTTAGTGTGAGCAGCACTAGAAGGATGGCAGTGTGACAGGTGGAGCTGTGTAATGTGAATCTGGCTGGCTGCTGACCTTTTATGTATTTCGCCACATGTTGCTCAGATTGAGGTCCAAAATGTCTCCCAGAAATGCCTGGTGCCGGCAATCACAAGGAATGGGTTTCTGTGGCCCTAAAAAGCCTTTTCTCATCACCCTCACTCAACAGAATTATAGCCTGGCTAAGGGAAGCTGGACCCCCGCCCAATGCATTTAACTTGTATACATTCCCTTTAAAGAAATGTTAATGTAATAAAGCTGATGCTCACACACAGGGTTCAGTTTCTGGCAGCTAGTGGCCGGTACGTTTTAATCTCAAGTTTACTGCGTAACAAACATTTAAGCAAGAAATGTCGATGTCGGAAGGGACCGGCGTGGCACCTTGTCTGCCTACTTCCGCTCTCCTTTTGCTGTGGAAACAGGTGATTAGAATATTGCCCTCACCTGTTTCAAATCCCAGAGTCCCGTGAACCACAGCCCCGCCACTTCCTGCCCCAAGGACTTCCTCCCCAGTTAGTAAATGCCATGGAAGTACAGTACAGTGTTGTGAAATGTAAATGCCATATTTCTGTGTCAATATGCAAAATGTATTACTGTAGTTTAGTTTTATTTAGGGAAGTCAAAATGCCAGGATTTTGGGACATAGGGAAATAAATTTATTGGAAGTCTTCCTCCTCCAACGCCATATCCCATCTTATTAGTAACTAGTTGCATCAAATTATACATATAAAATTGCAAACCACCGATCATTTTTCATCAAAAACAAAAGGAGCTACAATTGCCCCTATCCTTCCTGGAGATGAGATGCTAAGTGGGCTCTGGATAATTAGAATTTGAGACCCTTGGTCTAATTAATTGCCTCAGGTGTGTCACTAAACAAAACCAGACTAAAATAGCTGGAGGCTAGGGTATGGCTGCAGAAACAGCCAGGCGGCTGTCTGTCTGACGCTACAGTGGGCCGCCATGGGGGTTGCAGGGTTCAAGGAGGAATGTGAGATATGAGAGTTACACAAGCCCACATCTGTCACACTCTGGAAAGCACTTATTGTTCACAATGGAAAAACCCAAAGTTGCCATCACATCCAAGTTTTAATTTGAAGAAACGCCCATATTTAGGTTTTTGTAGTGAAAAAGTCATGTTTGTTTATCCTTACTAAATACATTTAGAGTAGGTAATTTACCAGTTGCATTTCAAAAGCTTTTAATATTTCACACAACAGTGGGCTTCAAGAAGATAATCAATTCCATACTTATACAATAGTAGTGTATTGTGGGGGGGTGATAAAATATTTATACAGTGATTTCAAATGGTTTGCCAATTAACAAGAAATAAATATGATTTTATATATAGATATATAAGCAACATGAGGGGTGGTACAGACAAGCAGTCACACCGAGCCCAACTTCCTGCCTGCTTGCGTGTATAGCACAGGCGGTGCCGTGTAAACGCAAGTGAAACGGATGAAAAAATTATTTTCATAACGTAAACTCTAGTCATCTCTAGTAATTGCATTATGACTGTCACCATGTGTCCTGCTGGGAATCTCTTCCTCTCTTTCTCCTCCTCGTGTAAAAAAAAATCTGGCCCAACCGTCAGTCAGGGTAAAAGATGGCCAGCTTCAATATAAACCAAGGCAGACCAGGCGACGTCCGGGTTGTGTATTTTGGGCTTTAGAGGTCGTAGAGCCAAACGGAGGTTAAGCTCTACTCTACTTGACAGAGAGCTGGAGGGGACGTGTAAAGAAGATGAAAGTAATGTATTAAAGGAAAGGAGGATGTAAGAGGGCACATTACATAGGTTGGCCACAGTTGACTGACTACTGATCATGCTGCAGTATGTA
>JAODLI010001766.1:0-10994 GCA_027575585.1 Percopsis omiscomaycus
AGAGAGAGAGAGAGAGAGAGAGAGAGAGAGAGAGAGAGAGAGAGAGAGAGAGAGAGAGAGAGAGAGAGAGAGACTTGCCCTTGTATGTATGTTTGTGTTGGCAAAGCCAAAAGATAATATTGCCAATAAACCTCTTAATATGTAATTACACTGAAAATTGTAGTCTGACAGACTGAGGGAAGGAGAGAGTTGAATTAAAGAAAAGAGGGAGTGGGGTAGTTAGGAAGATGAGTTTAACTCCTGACCTCTCTACCTCTCCCTTCTGTCACCCCCCCTTCCCCCCACCCACCCACCCACCCAACACACACACACACACACACACACACACAGGTTAGTCAGTGGACAAACTGTCCCGCCTTCCTCCCAAGTCAGTGAGCTGATTGGCTTTCCGGCTTAGCCAATCTCAGTGTGTTTACACAGCTGGGTGGCCAGTGGAAGGCAGGAGGGTGTGTGTGTGTGTGTGTGTGTGTGTGTGTGTGTGTGTGTGTGTGTGTGTGTGAGAGAGGGTGTGAGCGTGTGCATACGTAGTTCTTGGAGAGAGCCCCAGTACCACATCATATATCAAACCAACATCTCCTCCTTGTTCAACCTCCTTGTCTCGCTCCTTCTGAACCTGTACCTCCCACTCACCAAACCACTCCATTCCTCCCTCTCTCTTCTCACCGCCTGCTCCCCTAACCCCCACCCACTCCATCGCTGCCACCAACCCTGCCGCAAACACCCTCCCCGCTGTCAGCACCTTGCCTTGGCCCAACCCCCCCCCCCCCAATATCCCCCGAGTAACGCCTGTGTTTATTTTTGGAGAGAGGGTCTCCCATTCTTTACTGTGTATTTTCAGGGTGCCATGTTTCATTTGTTTAAAGGGTCATGTTTTAGATTCGGATTCAAGCCCAGGCGTTCGGTTTGCCTGAGGACTGGCGTCCATCTTTGATGATGTCGAATGGTGATGATGATGGTGATTATGTCAGTGGTAAATAATGGTGGCACAATGCCTTAAAAGGGAGGGAAGGAGGGGGTGGGGGGGAGCCCTACAAAACAGATTTAGTCTCGTTTTGGCATGGATCTCGCCATCTGAGCTGATGTTTAAGTCATGTAGAAACATGACATTGCCAGAAAAGCAGGAGTGTCCGAATTGGTACCAGTTTATGGGACACATTCAAATAACCAATCAACTTCTACTTAAAACGTAGCCGTATGTGCAGTCTCCCCTCCCTTTCCTGAACTTCAAGTTTCAATACAGGCTCATCAGCAGCCAGTGGCTCATTACTATGAATGGATGTTTCCAAGCGGCCTGTACTGGATATGAGTAAATAAATGGACCAAAATATTTCCTAACAATTTTGGGTGAAAATAATCCCATGTTTGTTTCTTAGACATCAGTATTCACAAAGCATTTTATCTTACCGCTAAGAGTACTCCGCAATTGCACAAAAAAAATGTTTTCTCCTAACAATTATCCTATCCCATTATCTTCTCCTAAATCGGCAAGTTGGGAGCTACTTTTAGCCTTTAAAATTATAAAACTGTTTAAAAAAACTAAAGTTACTTGTTGTTCTGCCCTCGGCACAAGAAAGCCAAGTATGGTCATTTATCAGCCAAGGAATTGATGCACCTGTGCCATTTCCAATGATGCAGTGCAAGGCTCAAAGTGTGTCCCAATAGCGCTGACCTCCATTCTTGGAGGTGCTTCACGGCTGTCTTACTTGCTTTCGGGCATGTTTTAAAACACATTATTGTGTGTAACATGTGTTAATGGTTCGGCTGTAGTGAATAGTGAACTTGCACAGAAGGCTGAATCCAAGCCCTTTTCCAGCAATCAGTATTTGGTGTACACAATCGTCAGTATGTGGCCACCATGCTTTCGCTCTCTTTATTGCACATTGCTGCACTGCACTTTGACAAGGCTGTCAGAAAAATATAATAAAACATTTAGTTGTGTCCTGGGTATTGTCCTGTCGGGCAGCGTAACTAAATTGAGATCATTTTTTCCAGACTCAAACGTTTTTGTTTTTTCCACCCTTGGCTTATTCCTTTTTTCTGTGGTTTTGGGAGTTTGTGGCCAAATGTCTGATGATCTGCTGTGTGTGTTCCTCCCCTCCGCCCCTCTTTACATACTTTTCCACAATAAATCATTGTTTTCACTGAGAATCTCACAAGTGTCTAAGCATTACCGAAGTGAACCGATTTCAATATTCAACCTTCACCTTTCACAGGTTCCAGTGTTTACCAGCATTACAGTTTATTGCAGATAAGATCGTTGAAATAACCCATATGCTGCAGGTCCATTTCTTGGGGTCCCTGTCATAGAGCTTCAAGTGTTTTTATGTGTAGGAGTTAAAGTGTGGTTTGAACACTGTCTAGAGGCCTGTACGCCTCCCAACACTTCCTGATTACGCTTAGACCTATTAATCTTATTGGGCTGTCCATCTTAGCCAAAGCTCTCTCTCACACACACACACACTCACACAAGTATGGTACATACAGAAACGCAGGCAGGCAGACACTCTGGCCACAAACACACTGCGCGATGAGAGATTGATTAAATTAATATTGTCAAGTCTCCCGGTGATTATTTTGACCCCACTTGGTTTTAGTGGGAGGTAATGTAAACACCGTTATCTGACCTTATCTCATCTTACTAGATATTATCTTTATATTTTTACTCCTCTGGGTGTGTAGCACATAATAAGCATCCCTTGAGTAAAGCAGCGTTCAAGATAAGCATCAACAGCCATTGCCAGGGTTACATGGGCAGTGTGTGCCAGGTGCCATGGAAACAAAGACTGGCATTCAGCTCACCAACCACATGCAGCGTTTAGCTATTGGTTAACAGTGTGTGTGTATGCTAATAGCGGATATTGGTCCCATGGGAAAGCATTTTACCTTCGGATCGGTCTGTTTGTTTGTCTGCACAGTCAGAGACTTTAGGGACTGTTTCACACCCAGGGCCCAGGAGCCATGCTAAGTGCTTTCATTTTGAGAAAGAAATTGCATGCAAAGAAAATAATGGTGAAAGATGAAAATTATTAAATGAAAAGATGATGAAATGAAAGATGAAAACAAAGATCAGCAGACACTGTAAGTTACAATCTAATACATTTAACTTAATTTACATAATCCTTAAGACATTTTGCCACCTCCAAATCGAGAAACCCCTCCTTTAAGGAGCAATCTCAGAGATATAATCAGATATAACGCAGAGGTGCCAAATCTCTCCAAAACCCCTTTTGAAAAGGCCATAAAGGGATTTTCAATGCGTGTCCCGTGGCCTGTGAGAGACAGGCTTTGATATGGCCCAGCCCTGGCTGAGCCGTGTCGGAAGGAAACACAGCCAACCGCTGCACAGCGTCCGACTGGTGGAACACTTAGGAGTTTACGACCCGCTGCCATTTGGGGCTCTGGGAGTGAGCAAAGTGCTGACCACATAACTAATTAGGCCTGCCCAGCGCACGGGAGACTTTGTGGAGTCTGGGCCGTAGATGTGATGCGTCTGTACGAGTGATAGAGAGAGTTAAAGTCTGTGTGAGCGAGCGAGTGAGTTAATGAGCCCCTCAGTTAAAAATCACCCAGGCCCTCCTGCGAGTGTGTGGGACCAGCGGGGATGTGCGTTAGCGTCCCGGGCCGTTGTGTCAGGGTGCCGTTTGTTCCTCCATAAAGACAGCAACGGCTCCTTTTATGTAGGAGCCGAGCAGGCCTGGAAACTGTGACACACGAGACAGAGGCATAGCCAAACCTACACACACACACAACTGGATCCACAACACTATAAAGACATACGTTGTGCTTCATCATTATCAAGCCAAAGCATACAGCACCGCTCCTCTATGACTGACACACACACACACACACACACACACAGATCCTCTGGAGGGAGAGGGAGGGAGAGGGGCAAAGGTGTAGGAAAAGATAGTCTGGGCTCGCTCGACAAAAACAAAACACTTTTCCTATTGTCTCATCTACACACACACACACACACACACACACACACACTCTCTGTGCATGTCATGGGATCATGGAGATAAACGAGCGTGCCTAGATATGAGAGTCCAGTGGCAAGAGGGTGTCAGGGCAGGAATGTGTGTGAACTATACGCAACGCCTATAAATCAGGGAGAGGAGAGCGGGAGCCCAGCAGCGGGGAATAGGGGAGAGGGAGAGCGGGGGAGACGACAAGATAAATGATGGCCGATGGAGGGAAGGAGGGAAGGGTGCAGGTGTAAAAGAGGTGCGCGCAGACAGCAGTTGAATAACAGGGAGAGGGAGAATGATAAAGGACGTATCACTGGAGGACAGCCGACTCCGACAGAGTCCAGTTGGAGTTTTAAGACTCTGCAGGGAAATTCATCCTATTGTGGAAAGGCAAGTTACATGTTTGTTTTGGGTTATGACAGTATAGCATAAGTCCGTTTTGGTTAACATTCTTAACTTATAGGCTTATAATACCACAGTAATTACGCTATTATTACTTTTTAAATTAAACTCATTTCTAGATTTATATAAATTAAGTAAGACCACGTTGTCCTTTTAAAGAGAGTTATGCTGTAAAAAACATTCAGCACAATTCCATTTTCACAAATTATCCCCGAAACATAAACGATGTTTAAAAAAAAAAAAAAAAAAACATTTACTGGGGAATTATTACTGCAAACCGTACCCAATAATACCCCATGCCTTTGTTAAATACATTTTTTATTTTTTTTTAAATGAGCCACACATTCCAAAGCATAATGCAAACAAACAGAAAGAGGGCACAAAAACACGAGAGGGTGAAGACACCACAGGTAGATGAGCTGTCGTCATTGCAGCTTCTTATCCGTTTTCTTTCTTACGGCAGCTGCTGATAAGCGCTACCTCTCAAACCCCACAACCAACAAGGGAGGGGGAGGTGTATGCGTGTACAGGGAGATGAAGGTAAAGCAGGGTAAAAGAAAACAATCTGCTCTTTAGGCTGTCTCAGCACTTTATCACATGACACCTACTGGTCAAGCATAAATAAGTTGGGAGGACGACGGTATTGGCCCTGAGCATTCCTTTTAAAGGTTGAGTCTCGTCACAAAACAGCTTTCAGATTTACACATCCTCCTGGCATAAATCCGACATGTAGGAATAAAAACATACTTGAGACAAACTTTCAAAATATAGAACTCTTTATTAGCAATACAAAGCTGCCCATATTCTTTTGTCTCTTTGTGAACAGTGCTTTCCCCACAAAAAGGAACATAACAGCTTCTTAAACAAAACTTTTTTTTTTACTATCACTTGTGTCACAATTATGTTCAATGAGGCTGGGCCTAGTTACAAAATATTAGAGAAATATTCCTACCTTATATAAAAAAAAGGTAGGTAATTATATGGCAGAGGATTCAACTGGAGATCTTATCTCAGTTAAAACAGGAGAAACTGCATCTTAACAGGCATGTTGGGATATTAACGCAGTTCCCGATTGATATGTGTATGTGTTAATCAAAACACCAACTAGAAACCGTTGCTACCAGGGTCATGATAAAACTTGTCTCATTCCTGCACCCAAGAATATCTTTAGAAACAGCTTTGCACCCCCTGTGGGTAGTTAAAGGGAAGTGCAAAGATAATGCCATTTCTTGTGATGATTCTGTTTTGCAGTTAATCTGAATCACAAAATCTTAATAATAATAATAATAATAATAATAATAATTACTAATAACATTACTTTTAATTAGAATTAAAAGTCTTAGGCACACTGCTAAATATCACTTTTCCGTTTCTTCTTAGATTTTGGCGTTTCAGGATTAGCGTTTAAACAGGATGCGACATCAACACCGGCTTCCAGTTTCCTCTTCTTACTGGGCTTATCACTAAGGTAACCACTGGAATCACTACCGTGGACCTCCATGGGAGAGCATTCCACGTCATGTGGCTCTTCTTTCAGCAGTTTATCTTTCTTCTTTTTCTTCTTCTTCACTTTCTCTCCAGCTCCAATTCCATTTGAGTTTTCTGTTGTTCCGTTTAGATCCTGTGTTATATCGCCACCCTGCTGGTCGGTGGGTGTTAGTATAGCCTCGTCTTCTCTCTCCTCCTTTATCAATTTCTCTCTTTTCTTTTTCTTCTTTTTCTTGGGTGTATGATCAGGGAGCTCCTGGACACATTCTGGAGTCGTTCCTGTGTCCAGTGGGAGAGGCCAGTCTCTAGCCTCTGAGCTCTCAGCCATAGCTAGCAGCTCCTGCACTCTATGACAACCCAAGATTTGAAGTGTCAATCAATTGTGTCTAAACCATATCAATTCAAATTTGTCAAAAAATGCTTTTCCCTCAAATTATTCTGTATGATTTCTATCCTATATATTATAAAACACAGTGCATTGAATTCTTTATGAATTTTCTGTCACATCATTGTTGACTTATGAAAGTTTTGAAGGAGAGGAGGTTAGAAAAAAAAAAGAAGCAGAATTTAACTTTTGTTAAACAATCATGTCTAACTTCTTCTTCACCATAATTAAGTATTCTCCCATTCACTTTGAATTAACCCCTTGTCCTCTTTCCCCCCCATACCCAACATCAGGTGGAGGCCCTAATATTAAAAGGGAGGGAAGTTATGGGACTTTTCCACTGCATAGCACTGGCTCGACTCAACTGTTTTGGTTTGCCATCAGGTAAAAGTAATACCTGATACTTTTATTGGCATCACCTCTGTTGAGGTTCCAAGCAAGCTGAGGAGATACCAAAAGCAGACGTGAAAACACCACAGTCCACCGATTGGTCAGAGAGAACCATCACTGCGTCCTTGCGCGTGCAAGTTACCATAGCAGGTCACACATTTCTGAACTGTTGGGGACACACTGTTACCAAAGAACATTCCAACATTGTAGGGAAAAGTTGAAAATAAAAATTGAGTGACTATAGATCTATAAAAAAAATAAAAAGGACCATAACGGCAGGTGAGGTTCAAACAGCAGCATCGCTATGACGCCCGGCTACATTGAGGGGATATTATCAAAAGTGTTAAAGTAGTACCTGGTACCAAAAGCAAGCAGAGTCAAGCCGGTACTATGCAGTGGAAAAGCACCATTCCAGAGGCAAGTGTTTACCAACACCATCCACTCACCTTGTCCTGTTCAGTCGTCCTCTTATGAGCAACACCCCCGCTATATCAGCGTCGATCTGGCCCACTTCAAACTCCAGGTCTGTCCCGATCTTCGGCCCTGCATCCCGCCATGTCTCTGTGGACACGTGGCTGGGCTTGGGGACACTAGCATTGAAGCAGCCATGCACCAGACATCCAGCATGGCTCACCCCAAGTTTATTCACTTTACCCTGGGAGCAGAAAAAAAACACAACAGAAAATGTCATCAGTAAATAGAGAGACTGGATTAGGCATAAAGTGTCACTAAATAAACCCAAACAGACACACACAATGTACCACTCGCTCATGACAACAACCCACCAATAGTTTCTGTCCTCGCACGGGCTTAAAGACAACAAAGCTGGCTTCTACGTCCATGTGGATGTAGCCGCTATCGTCCAAGATATCTCCATTCTGGCACACTATTCTGATATTGTCATAAGCCAAGGGCACTCCTTGCAGACTAAAAGAGAATAAACATTTAGCTTAGAATTCGTTTTGGGAGAAGCAACAGGCACTAATTTAACATCTACGAAACTTGTCAAAATTTGATTTGGTAATGCAGTTAATAACCTATTTTTTATTAAACAAGTGAGCTGGCTACGTTATGTAAACTTAAATCAAGCCATACTGAAAAACAAAGTACCTTTCGGAGTATTTAAGCAGTTCAGTGTCTAGTTCTTGCTGTATGCCTGTCCTCTTCTTCTTCAGATACATGGGCGACAATGCAATGTGTCTCCTATGCGTGTCCATAACCAAACACGAGTATGGCCCTGATATCAGTTTGGAGGCGTCCGCAAAAGACGGGATCCAGGAGGGTATCGTAAATGGATCCCCACACGGAACCGTAGGCAGTCCGTTTTTTGAACTCTGAGCAGAGACAGAGGCTGTAGCAGAAATTTTCACATGTTTTGGTTCGTCATCTACATGATCCAGATTCGCCATGCTGTTTCAGAAGACAGGAAACCAACGAGCGGAGAGTTCTTCTTCTTCTTCTTCTTTATGGTTTATTGGCGTTTGGCAAACCAACTTAAAGATGCATTACCGCCACCAACTGGACTGGGTTGTGAACGAGAGATAAATGCATGAAAAAAATAAAATAATCTAAATCCTCTGTACTAAATCACTCTCTTAGAAACGTAATAATATTGTGATATACCTTTCCGGCTGCTTTTTCCAAAAGCCCTGACAGTGAAAAGGTGTGGTGGTCTGCCTTACGAAGTGTCTGAAAAAGGTGCTCTCTCTGGGTATTGTATTCCTTGCAATGAATTAGAATATGTTCAACAGTTTCTTGCTAGTGACAGTATTCACATTTTCCATTTGAATGTTTACCTATTTTATGTAATGAATAACTAAGACCTGTATGGCCAATTCTGAAATGAGTAATGATATTTTCTTCCCTACGTTCAAAGTCCACCTTCCTCGCATCACCAACACTTCTTTGTAGATGCCTTCCTGTTGCACTAATGTCCCAATACTCCTGCCATGTTGTTTGTGCATATAACCTGATGAATTATTTAACCTCTGCTTTACTCATTGGGACCTGTAGTTCTATGCATGTAATCTTAAGTGCTTGTTTGGCCAGAATATCCACCTGCTCATTTCCCTCCACACCAGCATGGGCAGGAACCCAAATGAAATTTGTAAGTATACCCTTAATTTGCTTTTTGTATAATATAAGAAATATTTCATTGATGATATCCGATCTAGATGATAATCTACCTGTTCTAATGCTAGAAAGTACTGAAAAACTATCAGATGCAATAACAGTTTTGGGTAATCCCTTCTCCTCTATCCACTGTAATGCCAGTAACACTGCCGTCAACTCTGCAGTGTATACTGATAAATGGTCTGATAACCTTTTCTTTATTGATGTATCTCTCACCGGGATATACACTGCTGCACCTACACATCCTTTGTCAGGATCTTTAGAGCCATCTATAAAAATGAAAACCGAGTTTGAGAAATCTTTTTAGTATAATTCTGGACTATGCGCCATACTGGAAGAAGTTCTGACTTATTCTTCAGTTCCTGATGTATGTTGAGATCTACACTTGGCAAGGGGAATAACCATGGAGGAAATTGAAACAGTAGGACTATATTGTAGTCGACCTAATCCAATCCAATGCTCGCTGCTTTAGCATTACCAATCCATCCAAAACAAATGAAATTTGACTCGTTGTGTTCCCAGCAGTCTGTTAAAATGCCCTTTACAGGATGTGAATCACAATGCCCCTGGAGATTAACCCAGTATGCCAGCATTTACTTGACCCATCTTATTCTCAAAGGCATCTCTCCCATTTCCACCTGCATCGCTGAAACTGGAGATGTTTTAAAAGACCCACTACAGATCCTCAGGGCCCGAGCTTGTAAGACATCCAGCTTCTTGAGATGAGATTCAGCTTCTTGAGATGAGATATGTTTTGTAGAGATGATCTACTTGCTCCCCACTCCTGTCCTGCCAAACAACGGAGTACATAAACCTTTTTACATTTATTCTGTATCTTGCCTATATGCATATTCCATGTGAGCTTTTCATCAAACCATACACCCAGAAATCGAATTGCTTTTACTTGTTGAAGCGGCGATTTTTTTTTCAGGGAGCAGTATTTTGTCAAAACATGTTGAATAGTTTGTTATGGCGCCCCCGAATGGGCATAGGGCATGTAAACGCTAAGTGGTTTTACCCTATGTTCCTTTTAATGACTTGTAGTTATATTTGATACAGACTCTATGATATGATACTGTATACAAATAACTCCTATACTGGACATATGTGTGGCATAGTGTGACAGTTTTCTTAAGTAGACAAAATAACAATCTAATTTAAAACTGTGTAGCATAAAAATGCTGCCAGGGGAAATCTTCCTAAATTCTGGCAGCCAGCATTCTGTGAGGTTGTATCCACTTAACGACATTCATTGATTCTGTGTGCCATTCTGTCCCGCAACTGGGGTGACCCAGGGTGTCAATTCCACCAGGCAAGGCTGAGCCCATGGCCATGGGTGCGCACATAGACATAGCCATACCCATACACATACGCTCTCTCTCTCTCTCTCTCTCTCTCTCTCTCACACACACATACACACACACACACACACACACACAGACTAATCTAGTGTTACTGTTTTCTGAAAGAGCAGCATCACAAAAGGTCACATGTCCTGATTCAGCATCACACACACACACACACACACAAACACACACACAGTACACAGTACACAATACACACAGAGGGCAGATCCTTATGTTCTTTGGGGCGCCATGGGTCACGCCTGTCCGTTGTCACGGTGACAAATAGTGACGTGACTCCTTAGTCAGCAAGAGCTCTTAGTGGATTTTGCTGCTGTGGCCCAAGTCTAAATGCACACACATACACACACTCACACACACACTCACACACGCACACAGACATACACACACACACACACACACACACACAGCATGTATAGTTTTGTTTGAAGTAAGCATTCAGCTTAATGAGCTATTGAACGGTCGATAATGTCTGTGGAACTGTACCTACCTTATTTGAAAGGTCACAGGCATGCCATTTTAAATGCGATAACGAATAAGGACAGAGGAGCATTCATGTAGTGGTCCCATTTGAATTCAGTGGGGCCTGTCTATTGACTGGACAGTGTAGACAACGTAGACAGTGTAATGTCACTCTGTCAAGTTGTACAGGATATCACTATTCTTGGCCTAAAAACAATACATTCATTTGATTGGGGAATAAAGATGAAGTATTAGCCTATAGCAGTGGTTCTTAACCTTGTTGGATGTACTGAACCCCACCAGTTTCATATGCGCATTCACCGACCCCACCGAAGGGGGGCGTGTCATCACGAATCATATGAGTCGGGTGTGTCTTATCCTCCGCCGAACCCCTAAGACTGA
>JAODLI010001767.1:0-10993 GCA_027575585.1 Percopsis omiscomaycus
CGCGTGTGCTTGCCTACAGTACACAGGTTAGTGTGGAGCTTCTTTTCCTTCTCTCTCAACTCTTCCCTGCTCGATCCATCTCCACAAGGTAAACGAAAACCTTGTTTAACGCATAGATGAACGTAGCGGTGTTTCAAATACCTAACTGCCGAGTGTGGTTAGCGATTTATTAAAAGGGCTAGAATGACAGGCCTCGCATAGCTCAGTTACCAAAGTTGCTAAAGTTAGCATTAACGTTAGCTATGTAACGTTACGGCAATAGGTACATTAGGAATATTTGCGTATATTATTTTTTGCATAGTCTTAAACCCACTGTTGTCTTAAACGTCTCTAATGCAAATGTTGTCTGTTAAACTTCCACGCTTGATTGGTGTTCAACTTAGCTAACGACAAAAACATACGCAAATATACTTGCATATTTGCGTATGTTTTTCTGCTTTGACAGTAAGTTACCGGTAGCATCTATTTGAACTCGCAATCGCCAGGCTAAATCAAACATTGCCTTAGATGGCCCTTCATTGTAATTCATATTATGACAGCGAAAATGTTCATGCATCTACACTAGAGTAAGGTGGTGCCAGCTGCAATTACACAAACACATAACGTTAAGTGTGTAATTTTATTGGTGGAGAACTACGTGAATTAATTAATTTAGTTATTATACGTACATTTTACAGTGTTGTGTAAACTGTGGAATGCTCTGTAATATTTATGTGAACTGTTGTCGACTGTACTTGTTTTCAGATGAAAGAAACAATTATGAATCAAGAAAAACTTGCCAAACTTCAGGCACAAGTCCGCATCGGTGGAAAGGTGAGTGACAAAATAGATTGCACTTCAACTGTTTCTTTATAACAGAGTAATCTGTAGACTACTTTTCTTTTGTTAAACTGTTAAACTTATTTGTTCATATTTGATTACATTTAAAATTGTTTTTACCAAATGAATGCATCAGACATATTCCACATGGCTTTAAGCAGGGCTCCACATTAAGCTTCTGCATGTAAATTTGTCATTCACTTGTCCTAGTAAAAACGTTATTTTCTATATCTGCACAAGCTCCTGTTTTCCCGATCGCTCGCTTCCTACCCATTCTGTTCAAAGTGTGCGTTTAAAACGCTGTAAATGTTTTTCAACTCCATTCTATGACAGAAATAACTCGCACATTCTATGTGATTGATTAAGTTAGTTGCAGTAAACTTCTTATCTCAATTGTCAGTTAGCCACATATTTTTCAAGTTGAGAACAGTCTAGCCTAATCAGCTAGTCTACACAACTCAGGACTGTGACCAAAATGGTCGCAAATTAATTAATTTTTGGAGAATGTGCGAGTTAAAATTGAACACTGTCGCATTGTTGGGAGTTCATAATGTTCATGTTGTTTTGGTATCTGGCTGGCACATGTACTCCATTACGAGAGTAGCTACAAACACAAATTGAACGAATGTTACATTTCAGATCAGGATAAAAAAAACGTACTGGCTTACCTGCTGCCACTATGCCTACATAGGGCGGAGTCTGTCACGACTCATGATGCTCCATTTCAAATCTTCAAACACAATCCCATGGGAATTTC
This sequence comes from Percopsis omiscomaycus, assembly GCA_027575585.1. Taxonomy (NCBI): domain Eukaryota; kingdom Metazoa; phylum Chordata; class Actinopteri; order Percopsiformes; family Percopsidae; genus Percopsis; species Percopsis omiscomaycus. The sequence goes on from JAODLI010001767.1 coordinate 1,577, forward strand.
ACGCCGACGTTTAAAAGGAGGCGCTTGGCCGGGCTGTGGAGGCTTGAGAATCGTAGCTAGCTAAAAAGCAAATTAAAACGGCATGGCTTGCTGCCTTTGCCTGGTCATGTCAAATTAAACTCTTATTGGTTAAGCAAAGGCATTGTTGATTACGCTGCTTGTTTACACCAACCGCCGTGTCCGCAGGATGTCTGGCTTCCAATCTATGCAGCAGTCTTATGTGCTCGATAATATTTTGAACAGCAGAATGAATTAAAATAACTTTAACACTGCCACAGGCCTAGGCCATATCACAAATATTGCACGTTATTTTGTCATTGACGTTTTAACCCGGCTACTTGTCTCGTTGGGAAAGTAATATTCTTGTACTCAAAAATCCACTTGTCCCGGACAAGTGTTAATGTCGAGCCCTGCTTTAAGCCTGACCTTAAAGGCTGAAATATATACTAATACCACAAAGGGTGACTCATGTGTTGTAATGCCTTACAGGGTAGTGCTCGCAGAAAGAAAAAGGTTGTGCACAGAACAGCAACCGCAGATGACAAGAAGCTTCAGTTCTCTCTAAAGAAACTCGGCGTCAACAATATCTCTGGTATTGAAGAGGTAAGCAAAGCTACTCGAGCACAGTCTCATTCTCTAGGCATCCTTTATTGGGCTTTGCTGAAGGCACACCGCAATGCTGTCTGTTCCAGGTAAACATGTTCACAAACCAGGGAACGGTGATCCACTTCAACAACCCCAAAGTGCAGGCCTCGCTTGCAGCCAACACATTCACCATCACCGGCCATGCTGAGACCAAGCAGCTAACAGAGATGCTACCTAGCATCCTGAACCAGCTAGGGGCCGACAGCCTGACAAGTCTGAGGAGGCTAGCAGAGGCCTTGCCCAAACAGGGTCAGTGTGCGCAAAGTACATGCGCTTTTTAACTAGTGTGGATTAAACATCAGATATCTTAACTGTAATGACTTCTCTAGAGAGTGGGTTACTTGCCACAGGAAATGGCCCAGACTATTTCTGGGAGTTATGCTGCATTTAAGACCGTTTTAAGACATTTAGGCGGTCAGGTTTGGGGAAAAACATGGATGCCCACAGGATACGTTGTCATTGTTTTTCCCTCTTACAGAGGTCCAAAATAGTTAGAGGTTACATGGTTCTTGCTCATCTTCTTTGAGGAGGAAACATCTAATACTTGGGTAACGTTGCTTCTGTGAACAGAATGTACAGCGCACACCAAATCATAAATGCAAAGCGAAAACATATTTATACATTTCTGGCACATCCGGCACATGACCACATAAGACACCATGTTGTCCGCTATATCAGGATCCATGTTTTTTTACATGTGAATAACTGAAGTTGGAGCTCAAAATGACTGATGTTGATGTTTCCATTTCAAAGAGGCATTGAATGCAGCTTGAGGGCATGACAACAGTTTTGAAGGATTCTCAAAAAAATATTTTCTGTTCTCTCAGCTGCAGATGGAAAAGCACCAATTGCCACAATAGAAGAAGAAGACGACGAAGTTCCTGGTAGGTGCATTTGACAAAGGCAACTTTTGCCATCTTATTTTATGTAGAATATTATTTTTTTAAAGTTAAAATGTCTATGTGTAGCGCTGAGAGAATTTCTTGATTATTTGGAATTGCTCTTACTGGTTATTTATCTGTATGTCATTCAATAAAATGGACTGACTTAAAGCTACTACAGTACATGCATGTGCTAGGTCATGGTGCGGTGATGGCCCAAATGTTTGAAACTTGTGTTCTTAACCCTGTTTGCTTTTCTTGTTGGAGAAAATTGATCTTTCACATGCGGTTGCTATTACATTCAGCCCAGCTTTTCCCAGGACTCTCTCTTCCCGTAACTCAAGTGTTCGCAGTGTAACAAACGATTACATATGTATTCAGCACTAGAAACGTTTGAGGCCCGATGATAAAAGGTTAACGGCCGCTGCCATCATGTTGTTACGGGAGTTACATTCTTTTGTTTCCACATCGAGGGAACATGCATATTCAGACAGTTGAATCGTTTCTATTTTGCCCCCTCCCCCGTCCTCCCAGACAAAAATTGAAAGAGCCGTTTTCTCACATTTCATAGAGCAATTCAAACCAACCTTTTGATCTTGGGTGTCACCACTTTTACAGCTGCTTTCGGCAGTGTTGATGGGGCCCATACACTGATTACCAGTCAGTCTAGCCGGGGAGAGATGACAGCATGATTGCAATTCTATTACACCTGGTGTCAGATTTCTGTACTTGTCCCAAATTGTTTTGAGACTCCTAAGTGTGCCATGCCCCTGTTAGAGGGAACCGCTGTATTCCCCCAAAATCATTAAACTGAGCAACTGAATCTCTTTTGTTGGTTTCTTTCAGATCTGGTAGAGAATTTCGACGAGGCTTCTAAGGATGAGGCTAACTAAAAGAAAGGGCACTCCTAGGAGTGTCGAGATGGAAAGGACCACTTTGGGCACAAGATGTTACTCTGTATGTGCAGAGGTGGAAAGTATTTATTTGCTGAATTGTTGTTGAATCTTGGTTACATATTTTTTTTTTTTTTTTTGGGAGTGAAGTATTATTTTGACAGGTCTAATCCTAGATTTAGTTCTTGTGTATAGTTTAAGACGACTATTAGCCATGTTTTTGAGCATGAATAAATATACCAAACCTGTGTTATTACTCGTGAGATTAATTAGCAAAACAAACAAAACATCACCACTACTAAAATCATTGTGTGATGCAGAGTGTCGCAGAACATTGACTTTGGATTCATCTTGCTTCCGAGTAATTTGTCAGAAAGTACTCTGACTTAAATTTTAACTGGAGGTGTCAGTACATTTCAGTTTTCTTTTCTCCTGTTGACTGTTTGCCACTGATCTCACCGAATGCCTACTGTATTATGTGATCTCCATGTTTAGCCTTTTGTAAGATTGTCCACTGATTGTGGTGTACACCTGTTGGCTCCATGTTACTGAACCTGATGTCTTTGCAGCCTGGCTGAAACCACTGTCTGGAATAAATTCTTGCTGTTAAGAGATAATGGAATCTGTTCTATAAATATGATTAAATTAGGGATGTGCATGTAGAGTAATTCAGTAATCTAGTTCTAACACAAATACAAACTTGGTACCAAAATCAGTCATCGTATCAGTCATTTATATGGCATTCTTGGCACAAATTACATCTATTACTGTAATAAATAAACAACCAATGCAGAAGTAATTTGGATCTAGGATCCATAACACACACACAATTAAATCTTACTGATGTCCAGGAAAGAAAATGCTGGTTTGTGTTAAATAGCCATTCAACATACTTGAATTTGCAATTCATCTTTGTTTGGCAGAAGAAGAAATTCAGTTTTTCAACAAACCTATTGTTCAATGGGGGTTCACAGGAATAGAATGGACAAACATGATGCAATGTCATTGGCATAAATACATTTAAATTTGACAGGTCTTAAAAACAACTAATTCAGTCCAAATAATGAGCCTACCCCTCCGTATGTCCTCATTTCTGAAAATATTTCACCACGAAATTCCCTCTGAAAGCTGAGCATAACACGCATGTAGTCTGATGGGGGTACTACATGCGTGTTCAGAAGCCAGCATGTGCCTCCAGTGTCCTTGCGCCTCATCGGGTCACTCTCTGATTCCCATCAGTAACTTGAGTAAGTGTGCTTCCATCACCTGTTGAACTAAACAAGAGATTTCGGTGAGCAGAACTTGTATGCTGTTCTTAAAAGGGGAGTAGTGTGGACTACCTGGGCAGAGCAATGCAAAGGTGGGTCACCTGTACCAAGCAGACAGGAGGAGGATAGGTAGTGGTTAAGATGGTTGACTCTCAGCTGGAATGTTGTGGGTTTGATCACAGACATGCCCAGTCTACCTGAAAACATCCATGGGCCAGATTTCCAAACCCTACTGGCTCCTTAATAGGCAGCTGTACGCACCAAGCCAATTTGGATAAAAGCGTATGCGAAATGACGTAATTGTAAAACGTGAAATCCGACACGTATTCCAATCACACGCTTTCAGTACAACTCTAAAACACAATGGGGGTATGACTGGTTCTTTCAGGCAAAAGTCTTTAAATACTGGAAGCAAAATGCTAATTCAGTTCATGCATTGTGTGTTTACACTGTATATACACTGCCCAAATCAGGGTTTTTTACACTACGTATGAAATTGCACAACATAATCTCTTAAACACAACGTGAAGGAAATCTTCAGATGCCATTTAATAGCTTCTTTGTATATGGGGCACAAAAGGTAAAATATGGGTAAAGAATCAACCAATTATGTAAATTGTCTTTACATACCATTCCTATGGCCCATAGCCACAGCCATGTCCATTGCGTTGAATCCAGAATCTGACTCAACTGTGGTGTCAGCCCCACTTTCTGGAAACAAAATTTCCACACAATATTAATTCACATGCCAATATGGAACACTATAAACTACTGCAACAATACATATGTTTAACCTTAGGTGACATTGAGGTTGATTTAAGTCACTGTGGAAAACGCATGCGTGTCCATTCTATTCATATCTATACGCAAACTGGATTCATTACTTAGGTGGGGGGGGGGTCGGCTCTCAGATAAAAGGTCATGGTTTTGATCCCGAATATAACCAGCCTACCTGTAAGAATCCTTGAGCAAGGGGCCTAAACCCTGTAAGCCGCTTTGGACAAAAGCATCTACTAAAATGACCAAATTGTAACGAAAGCTTTTTACCTGCACATTTTATCAACAAGAACTTTTGACAAAAGAAAAACCCAAATCATTTACCTAGTAAGATTTCCACACATCGTACATGATTTCCATGGACAGCGTACAGCAGAGGGGCACCGCCATTCTGAAACGCAGATGAGAAAGAGCATACAAACCTTCTCATCTTGCCAAGAGCAAATTGCAGAACTCCTGGAATATAATTTGATTTCTTTCGTGAGCATTAATGTTTTCTACCCAGTCATATTCATTGACATCCACACCACAGTCAATGAGCATTTTCACAATGTCTGTGTATCCCTTGCTGCAGGCCAAGGACAAGGCGCTTTCTCGCCCCTTCGCCAGGAGGTTTGGGTCAGCCCCCTACCGCAAAGACAGGTGAAAGTGATGCTGAAGAAGAATGAAACAGTGTCATCGAAAAATACAGAACTACGCATTTGTAAAAGGAATGACTAAATATATTAACAGAGTTGACAAACGGTAAAAAGTGGGTCCCCAAACCTTCCTTTAACATACACCCAGTCTGTATCTCTGCTGCTGTAGCCCATTCACTTCAATGTTCAGTGTTTTGTGCGTTCAGCGTTGAACCTCTTGACCATGTCTGCATGCTTTTATGCACATTAGTTATCTGATTTCCATTAACGTGCAGGTGTATAGGTACTGTATAGTGTATACTGAGTGTGTTTTCCTTTAATACAATGGCTGTGACGTTTTTGCAGCAAGCTTGGAAGAAATTCCAAGCTTGCTGCTCTGATATTTCCGTAGCTTGCGCAGAATAAATATGTCAAGGAAGGGTCCCATAAACGTGGTACGGTACGGATCGCTATTTTGGTCCTATTCACAAGTTCTGACAACCGAATTGAACTGCACTGTACCGCTCAGTGGAAACGAGCCACTAGGGCAGCAAATGGCGCTACTTTTTCTTACATTTTGTAGCAGGAATTCCACAACTGCTATTTGTCCGTGTGCAGCCGCCCACATAAGGGGGGTGAAGCCTTCTTCATCCTGAAGATTGATCACAGTCTCTGTTGCCATGATGAATGAGTAAAACCAGAAGCGAAAGAAAAACATTAGGCATTAGTACCTCACACACGTACACGTTTACGTACATTTGCTTTTGACCTGCACGGTTCCTATTTAGTCACGTTAAGCGGCTTACCTTGTTCAATCCTGCTGGCGAGAAATACCATTTCTCCTTGTGCGGCCAGCTGATGAATTGACAGGGCTGAAAGTGAAAACAATGGCATCACATACATCAATTCAATATGTGCAAAGAACATAGCGTTAGCGCATCGTTGGTTCAAGAGGTACTCACAGTGAACCAGGAGCGGCGTGGAAGACACCTCATTGCCACGGTGCTTGTTGGTAAGAGTGGTGGACTGCTTGATGGGGGAGAAGTGTTTGGTGGTGGACGGAGTGTAAACATGACGCACTTGTATACCCGGTGATGGTGAGGTCTGAATGTTACACTCCGCTGAAACACAAGGGTAACCATTAGTGGCCTGCACCATTTGCAGCCTCATACAAACGATATTGGGAGACAGCCCATTGCATTTTCCTTTTGAATTTAGTGTTTCATAATTCCTAAAATGGAAAAAGCAAAGAAACTCCTTTTTCCCCAAACGCCTGTTGATTTAATTTGCACAAGCGAGATGACTTCCATTTCTTTTAACTGGCTCCCGTGTAGTTTTTAATAAATATATTGTGCACACAATATATATAGTTATTTCTGCACAACAATTGTGCTAACTAGGACTAGAGGCTAGAGACTGAATGACTGAATGCTAACTAGGACTAGAGGCTAGAGACTGAATGATCGTACAGTATGTACAGAGGAAAATAGGGATAACATCAGGTACCTTTGAATAGCACAGAAGCTACCTCTAGATCAGAGTTGACCTGGTCTTGGATGTTTTTACTGTCCTCCTCGTTCAATGACTTGACGAATCTTGAGCAGACGTTCATGTCAAAGCGGTTGGGCAGGATGAACTTGATCCCCATTGCAACATTCTGTGTAGCGGCTTCATTTGGGCTCGCACCCACTGACTGCTCAGTTTTAATGCTCATGTCTGGCATCACACAGATGCTATCCATTTCTTCAGAGACAAGTGGACGCTCTCCTGTCCGTTCTGATGGTGCTACAGAATCCATCTGGGCGATTTAAAAGGGCTGTTGGATGCTATAACGCCGACATTACACTGGAGGGTGCGTAATCCTGGGGTTATGAGACAACGTGTTTGTTTTAGATTTAAGGTATTGTAGATGAATAGCCCCAACAGTGTGGCAATATAACACATTTAATGCTTAAACAGTAATTGATGGTAACGTAACAAGTCCTTAGCTGGATGACAATGAGGGGTTCGCCTGCTATCAGTTAAGCTAACATCATGCTAACGTGACGTTTACACGGCCTATTCGAACAACATACTATCAATCACATATACCAATCGAACGCAGCATATTGGACACCAGAACCTAACTGTAACACGAAATGAAACGTCTTACCTGATAATGCATCTTTATATTCTACGGTGGTCGCATCCGGCCATTCTCTGACTACAATGTTTTGACCAATCTGCGCATGGGCACATCAATTGCGTTCCATGCGAGTCTTCCCCATGCCCATAACACATGAACTCTAAGAATAGTGACGTAAGCACGGGATCTGACTGCCGCCACTGTTAGATCCATCACTGTCGCGGTAATTCATTGTTTCCTTGTATAGGTAGCCTACTGTATATACGTTTCCCCTTCATTGATCGGAGTTACTGTAGGCTACAACATTACAGATTGGGTGTTGGCCAAATATGTTTTATGAATAGACTGTCGGTTACGATACAAACATAAGTTTTTTTGTTGATAGGTTTAGTAATTATCTTGCAAATGTCCATATACATTTGAACAATTAGTGCTGATAGCCAACTTTAGTTTCATATACAGCAAACATTAAACCTAATGAATCCCGATATTATTTATCATCTTTAGCAGTCTAAGGCTTTCGTTGTAGCTACTGTAGTGTTTATTTTGATGTGATTCTCTGAGGCGAATCAATGTCTGGCTACAAAGCTAGTTGAGATTTCCTATTGTCAATTAAGCTTTTGCAGTTTTCAAGACTTTATCCAAGTTTTTAGACTGAAATCTGTAATTTGAAACAAATAGCGACACGTTGTTATATTACACTGATTTTCTGCATGATATCGACTTCACTATTAGTGAGTGAATTTGCTGATAGAGTTAACATCACAATATTAGGCTACATGTTCAATTTAATCTGTGGTAGTGTGAGCCTAGAAGAATACAAGGAACAAGGACATTTGCATCTTGAGGGGTTGTTGTTGCTGTTGCTCGATTCTCTATCAATCTGAGTACAAGAGCTGTTTTAATGATTAGATAAGTGTGTTTGAGAGGTAAATATGAGTTTGTTCAATTTAAAATCACTTCTCACACTCATAAGCTGTTGTTTTTTTGACCACATAGAGAGAATGTGTTTTCAAAACTAAGGAGTGGAATTGAGCTTTGGTTCTATAGGGTCAAAGGTTGTGCTTAGACGCTTTGAGGCACATGAATGATGGACAAGCCATTCTGTCTCTACTATGAATGCCATTTTCACTGGTTTCACTGGCATTCATGACCACTGAATGTCCCTCCTGGTCCCCTGTTTGTCTGTTTGTTGTTGTTTTATTATGTTTTTGGCCCACATGCAAAACAGCCAGGCACCGCACAGTTTTTTCCTTTCTAAATGATTCTTTGTGCGGTTCTTATCACTGTTTCCTTCTTTTTTTTTGTCCCCTTGACAGTGATAACACTATAGGTTTTTTGTGTGAATAAAAACATGCGTGTCAGTGACTGAGAAAATTGCCTTAATTGCTCTGTATCTGTAATTAAGTCATACTGTTAATGTCGACTACAGGACACTTGACTACAGGACTACAGGACACTCCCCTCATGTGTCGACTACAGGACACTTGACCACAGGACTACAGGACACTCCCCTCATGTGTCGACTACAGGACACATGAGGGGAGTGATTAAAAAGAAAAGGAAATGGAAATGGGAGATTTCACTATACACATTTCCATGCTGATTTTTTGTAAACATTGTTTTGTTTTGAATGTTGTGTTGTCTTGTGTTTCAACAGCTAGTAGTAGTTTGATTTTATTAGAATGTGCATTATTTTTCTACTGTGATTTCAGTGGCTGCATTCACCCCTGCCCCGAACAGCCACTGAAGCAGACGAGTGGTGTTAATTCCTATCCTGCCACACGATGGCAGTATAACCAATTTATAGACTAATACTCACTTCTTGAGTGTGCCTACAGATGGCATCAGAGTCACACTTCATCGTTATAAATGAATTTAGGTTTTTCTGGGTATCGATCACCTCACCCCCCTGAACACAGTCTCACACATACCGTCGTTCAAGCGACAGATTGGCCTAGTCATCGCTTCCAATCTGTATTATAGAACACGTTTTAATAAAGCTTTCCCATTGTTACGGTATAAAATAGATTTTGTTTATTTGATCCATAATTAAAGGGCATACTGGGAGAGATGAGTGTTCAATACAGAATGGATCAGGCGCCTGGGTTAAACCTACAGGACACTCGTCAATCAGTTTGCAAACACACATGCTTCCATAAGATCTGTGTGTGTGTGTGTGTGTGTTTGGGGGGGGGGGGGGAAGAGAGA
>JAODLI010001768.1:0-10993 GCA_027575585.1 Percopsis omiscomaycus
GATTTCATGGTGATTCTCTTACAGTATTAATACTTAATGCTATTACAAGTATAAAGGAGCAGTTAGGTGTCAGACATCTTACTCAAGGATGTTAGACAAGGTGCATGTCAGCCATGCTCATGCACACACTGCACAGATACAGTATATGCGTATTTATATCCTAATATTCCTGTGCCATGTGTCGGTGTGATCCACAGAGGGGGAAGAAAAGGCAGCGCGAGGGCTCAGAGAACGCCAAGCGCAGCCATGCCAAGGCCAGCCGCGGCAGCGCCCAGGGGGCGGGAGGAGGCGGGCGCGGCAAACGCGGGCACGTGGAGGCCGTCACCTTGTTCGAGGTGGTCACAATGGGCAGGGGTGCCATGGAGGTGAGACGTCCGGCTTTGGCAGGTCTGGCGTCAGGGACCCCTCGCTTCTAGAATGTCGCCCCCATGTGGTCATGTGCCAAAACTGTCACTGCGCGTCTCAAACTCTCTGAATGTGAATGAGCGTTTGCATGCACACGTTGTTTCAGTAAATCCCTTAGTGTGAAAAAGACAGGATGACGAATGTGCTCCTAAAGCTGAAAATATGAAAATATATCAGCATATCTGATGTTTACAGGAATCATATCATATTCAGATATAAGGCCTACCTGTAAGCATCCCTCAGCAAGATGCCTAACCCCTATTTTGTAATACTTGTAACTGTACTTCTTGTAAGTCGCTTTGGACAGTGTCATTTAGTGTCCACTAAAGGACCTAATTGTAATTGTGCGCCTGTAATCGTATCATTGTCTCAGACCTGATCTGCGTCCTATCAGGTGTTTAGTTCAGAGTACAGTGGGCTAGGGTGAGGGCTGGACAATCAATATATCAGCTCATCTAATGGTATGTTCTAGGCCCAGTAGGACGGACAGTACAGGGATGCGGTGTCATTGATGTGTGGTCTCACTTTCAGGCGGTGCTCAGCGATTGGATCGAGGCCTACGTGACGGACAGAGACTCCGCCCTCCTAGACCTCATCAGCTTCTTCATCCAGTGTTGTGGGTGCAAAGGTAAGTGCTCACCACACACACACACACACACACACACACACACACACACACACACACACACACACTTGTACACAGTCTTGCTAATGCGTTCCTCCTTTTCCTCTCTAGGCGTGGTGACGGCAGAGATGTGTCAGTGTAAAGACGACGCTGATATCATGAACAAGATGGTGGAGGAGCTGGATGAGGTCAGAAGGCTTTCAGCTGTGTGTGTTGTCATTTATTCATTTAATACCACATGGGGGCGGTATATCCCCAAGGTTGTGAACTCAGGCGCTGTCAGGCTGTACAGCTGTAGGTATCCTGGAGCAAGATGCCTGACCCCTACCTGCTCCTAAATACAGTGCCTGCTGTAGGTTTCTTTGGATGAATGCATCTACTAAATCGTAGAATGTACTTTTGATCATTCATTGTTTGCTATTTCCACCTAGCTCAATGCTCTATGGCTGTGTGTGTTTTTAGGGTGCTTGTCTGCAGTATAAGAGGTTTATGGCCTTCCCCTGGATTTTGACAGTTACTTGGCCTATGGACATGGTCAGTCTCTTCTTTCTTTTTTTTAAAGTAGACTGTGCAGTCTGCTATATTTATTCAGATATTTAGATACAGTATAATGGTACAATGATAGACAAGGCAATAGTAAGGGAATTACATGAACCTGACAGTAACATTAACAAACATTAACATTTCAGGACTTCAGGACACCATTTTGTCACAAATGTAGGAGGTATCCTGAAAGCGTGAAGATGTTTGAAAAGCTCAAGGGCTCTTGAACAGGATAGCTATATATAAACATGTGCATTGTGATGAGCTATCGCTCATAATTATGAATCTATTTCCCCTCTCTGCTGTAGGACTGCGTCGAGTACCCTCTGATACAGTCGGGTCCGTACGGTCGCTGGTTCCACCTGGAGTTCTGTGACTTCATGTCAGTGCTGGTGTCACAGTGTCAGCACAGTGTCATCTTCGACACGTACCTGATGAACACGCTGATCTCGTTGCTCACCGAGCTGTCCGACTCCTATATTCGAGCCTTCAGACATACCTGCACGCTAGCAGGTACCTTAAATACACCACGGGCAAAACATTCACACTGGTATTCATGAGTTTGAGTGCTGTTTATAGTTTTTTTTTATAATCTGGTCCGGTCTACTTGTGCATTCTGTCTGGCAGCACATCAACACAATGTTTGCTAACTGATCTCGTTGTTCTGGATGCCCCTCCAAAGCGATGAAGCTGCTTAGCTCTCTGGTGGGCGTGGCACTGAGCCTGAGCGTAGGGGTGGAAAACTCCCAGAGATTGTACGAGGTGGAGAAGAGCAAGACGTCGGCCCAGCAGAAGACCCCGCGGCTGGAGCGAATAAAGCAGAAGATCAAAGAGGTACTGTAGGAGCTAGCAGTGCTAGCCGCGCTATTTTATGGGAGTGGGTAAGTAGGACCGATATATAGTGATTATGGGTGTCATTATACTCATTATACTCTGTATATCTGCCCCTCCAGCTGCAGGCCAAGAGGTCAGAGATAGAAAGTCTGATGGATACCATCTTCAAAGGAGTTTTTCTGAAGAGATACCGGTAAATAAAGTTAAATGATTGTTGATTCTGGGTTTGAGACACCTGTCATGTCAAGTTAGGTCAATTCAAGTTTATTTATATAGCCCCTTAATCACAGTTTGAGTCACAAGGCCTTTCCACTTCAGATTGCCTTAGTTTATGGATTTGTTGTTTAGTGTTTTGAGCTGTTAAGAGTTTTGTGTACGTGTGTTCTTGTAGTGACGTGCTTTCCGACATCCGCTCCCTTTGTATGGAGGAGCTGGCTGTGTGGATGAGGCTCTACAGCTCCGCCTTTCTCACCGACAGTTACCTCAAATACATTGGCTGGATGATGCACGACAAGGTAGTGAAACACACTAACTGGGGGCAGGATAGTCTGGTCTGGATGGTGGACTCCCAGACGGAAAGGCCATGGGTTTGAGCCCCGAAGTTGGCCTACGTGTAAGCATCCTTGAGCAAGATGCCTAACCCCTATCCCGCTTAACACTTGTACTCAATGTCTCTTTGGATAAAAGCGTCTGCTAAAGGACCTCATTGCAACCAGTCTAACTGTCACACACACTTTATCTTGATGACTGCTTTGAACTACAGTATATCCGACTGAAGGTATACCAAGTAGGATTTTCATTCTCTGCTTTTACTGCGTGTGTTGGGAGGGGGTGCCGGGGTCGTTTTCTGATGTGTGTAACCTTCCAGATATCAGATGTGCGTCTGAAGTGTGTGACAGGTCTCAAGGCCTTATACAGAGACCCTGTTCTCCTTCCCAAACTAGACCTGTTTACCAGCCGCTTCAAGGTAAACAAAGGAAAGCTTGTGTGTGTGTGTGTGTGTGTGTGTGTGTGTGTGTGTGTGTGTGTACGTGATGCCATGCTTAATCTTAACCCAGTTCATCTTCCTCCTCCAGGAGCGGATGATCTCCATGACCTTGGACAAGGACAATGAGGTGGCTGTCCAGGCCCTGAAACTCCTGGTGCTCATCTCCAAGTGAGTCAGCATATGTATTTAACAAACCTTATTATTTGTATTGTTGTTGTTGTCATCATTCTCTCTGTCCTCCAGGTCATGTGACGACATCCTCAGTCCAGACGACTATAAACAGCTTTTCCAGTTTGTGTACTCCTCACAGCGCCCCCTAGCGGTGACCGCCGGGGAACTGCTTCACTCGAGGTGCGTATATACCGACCTCCAACATCCCAATAGAGAAAAAAAAAGCCTAAATAATAGCAGTGGTGGGAAAAGACCTCTGGTTTCGGGTCTTTCAATCACCCTGGGCTTGTTGGTCTCTCCTAGGCTTCTCAGCATCTCAGACTCTGAAGATGAACCCCAGAGTGAAGCCACTGAGAGGAACAAACACGTAGAACAGACTGTAGGCAGACTGAGGGCTCTGCTGGAGTTCTACGGGGAGTCTGTGGTGAGTGAACAAGCGACCTGTGGAAAGTCCCACTGTGGCTCTAGTGTAGGTCATTCTGACGACACCTACAGTGTACTGTGACATACGTTTCACCATGTGCGTAGTCCCCCTGCGGAGGCCGGGCGGGGTGTCAAATGACAGTGGTAGTGCACATGTGACGTGTCCGCAAGAGGAGAAAGAGTAGTATACTTTGAAGGGCTCGAGTGCTCGTCCGCCTCCACAAGTACCATACTTTGGCCCTAAGTGGTAAGGGATGAATTGGAAGCCAAGCAGGTAAGGACAGCTGGCAATGCTCTGGTTCTGCCTGTCTTCCTCTGGTGCACAACCTCCCTGCTGTTTGCTCCACAGTGTGTTACTACCTGGATGATGTGTCTTCGCCAGGAATGTCCTAGATGTCAGTTTATAAACTATTAGGACTGTAAAATGGAAAGCGTTTCATGAATGGGGAGCAGGCTGAATCATCCTTTATCTGAAAAGGTTTGAGATTGTTGCTTTAAACCAGAGTCACGTTTATCAGCAAAGCCTGAGCAGAAAGACTTGGGCTACAGGACCTCAGTTGTGGTCACAGAGCCATGTGACCTTGCATTATCCTCAGTTTTGTACATCTGTGTGTGTGTGTGTGTGTGTGTGTGTTTCAGCTCCACAAGCACGTGGTCTACCTGGTAGACAGTCTGTGGGACTGTTCTGGAGACCTGCTGAAAGACTGGCCCACACTCACATCTATACTGCTAGAGGACCCGGCCCCACAAAGCACAGGTGACACAAACTCTGTGTGTGTGTGTGTGTGTGTGTGTGGTGTTGGGGTGGGTTGTATGTCAACAACTACAAAGGAATGTTAAGAATACACATCATTGTATCAGTAAACCAATGCGTAGAAATCAATGTAATAATGCAGTGGAAAGATTTATTTGAATATTTAAACTATCGGTCCTTCAAGAAGAAGAGGTCTATTAGACATCGTGCTGATGTACATGGGCTTTAATGTACATGGGCTTTAATGTACATGAGCTTTAATGTACATGGGCTTTAATGTACATGGGCTTTAATGTACATAGGCTTTAATGTACATGGGCTTTAATGAACATGGGCTTTAATGTACATAAGCTTTAATGTACATGGGCTTTAATGAACATGAGCTTTAAGGTACATGGGCTTTAATGTACATAGGCTTTAATAAACATGGGCTTTAATGTACATGGGCTTTAATGAACATGAGCTTTAATGTACATGGGCTTTAATGAACATGAGCTTTAAGGTACATGGGCTTTAATGTACATGGGCTTTAATGTACATAGGCTTTAATAAACATGGGCTTTAATGTACATGGGCTTTAATGTACATGGGCTTTAATGAACATGAGCTTTAAGGTACATGGGCTTTAATGTACATGAGCTTTAATGTACATGGGCTTTAATGAACATGAGCTTTAATGTACATGGGCTTTAATAAACATGGGCTTTAATGTACATGAGCTTTAATGTACATGGGCTTTAATAAACATGGGCTTTAATGAACATGAGCTTTAATGTACATGGGCTTTAATGAACATGGGCTTTAATGTACATAAGCTTTAATGTACATGGGCTTTAATGTACATGGGCTTTAATAAACATGAGCTTTAATGTACTTAAGCTTTAATGTACATAGGCTTTAATGTACATGAGCTTTAATGAACATGGGCTTTAATGTACATGGGCTTTAATGTACATGAGCTTTAATGTACATGGGCTTTAATGAACATGAGCTTTAATGTACATGGGCTTTAATGAACATGAAACATGCAGTAACAGTGTTGTTCTGGCGTTCTCCATACCAAGGCACAGATGTTTGATGTGGCTGTGTGTCCTTCCCGTCAGCAACAGGTGTGTGTGTGTGTGTGTGTGTGTGTGTGCGTGTGTGCGTGCGTGCGCGTGCACAGGTCTGAGTCGAGCAGAGCAGGCAGTAGTGGCAGAGATCCTGGTGGCATCGGTGCGGCAGGCGGCAGAGGGGTCCCTATTGGTCGGGAGAAGTGGAGGCAAAAAGGTCAGTGAGGAGTCCTTTTCATTTAATACCTACTTTTCAGCGGAGCATTTCATTAATATGCATATTGTGGAGGATAGTGGGCAGGATAGTGGGGAGGATGGTTTAGTGGTCTGGGTGTTGGACTCCCAGCAAAAAGGTTGTGGGTTCAATCCCCAGATTTGGCCTACCTGTAAGCATCCTTGAGCAAGATGCCTGACCCCTACCTGCTCCATGTAATAGCAGCGTGTCATTCTAAGTCGCAAGCCTCTGCTAAATGACCTAATTGTAGAATATAGGCCTAGTCTAGATAATAGCTGGTAAGTGATACTGTATATTGGATGTGCGGGCAAGAGTTTTTTTGTATTCCCGTACCTACCCGACCCATTATGATTATTCCTATGCGTTAACATTGCAGGTGTTGAGTGCCAGAGAGAAGAAAACTCAGATGGACGACTGTTCTAAACTCACCGAACACTTCTTAGCAGTTCTTCCTAAGCTGCTGGCCAAGGTATTTACACATATGCTAATATCCAGCTCACCTCAGATGCAGGCACTGGTAAGGCTCTGTCTCAAATGTAAAGGGGTGGTGGTTTGTTGAGGTCCTATTACATTGATATTTAGTTTTTCTATTGATTACAATGACATCAATGACATCAATGACATCAATGACATCAATGACATCAATGACATGAATGACGTCTCTGGCGACGATGATGGTTGTGATGGGGATGATGATGATGATGGTGATGTCAGTTTTCAGGGAGCTGGGATGTCGTGTCCTCTCTGATGAAGATTCCACAGTACTTCCTCCCTGAGTGTCCCGCTGCTGAAAACACACAGGTGTCATTCCCGGCCCCAGACTTCATTAGAAACTGTGCCGTTGGACTCTTATTAAATGATGAAACTAAACAAAATATTTCTGTATATATCATAATGCATAATGGATAGTGCAGTCCTGTCCACCCACACAGCTGTTGTGACTTACTCTGATTGGACCAGGAGTATCAGGACTGTAGCTGTGTCTCAATTCATTCATATTATTCACATTATTATTATAATAATGTACTATTTGTGCTATGTCTTCTCAGTGGTATTTGTCACACCAGCAGAGGAGCGGTGCTTTTCCTCTGCTGGTGTGACCAGGTCTGTGTCTCCCTGCTGTCCAGCTGGTGTCAGCGCTGCTGGCTGAGATGGGGTCTGTTGTGGACCACCACTCTGGCCCGGATGTCCTGGAGGCTGCCGCCCGCTCCTACCTCAGCCTGTGTGCCGGGGAGTCGGCCTGGTGCAGCCTGGCCCGTCCGGCCAGAGACTCCCTGATCCAGAGCTGGGCAGACCGACTGGAGGCACTGCTGGAGGACGCTTTGACGGTAGATAATGCTAATGACTAATTATACTTACTGTAACCTGTACATACCGTAGTGTAACCTGTACATACTTGTACTGTACTGTAACCTGCACTGTAACCCGTAGATACTTGTACTGACTGTAACCTGCACAGTTGTCGACTCCCAGCCCAAAGGTCATGGGTTTAATACCCAACAAACCCCGGCATACCTGTAAGCATCCTTGAGCAAGATGCCTAACGACAGCTGTGAATGACGGCGTCTTATCTCCTAGGATGGCCGTTTTTCTGCCGACGAGGAGATAACCCGAGGGATTGTGGCCACGCTGAGGAGACTCCGAGCGTTCCACAGGTCAGTTTGAGCTGTGTACCACGTGTCTCCAGTGATGTCCGCCCGCCTGCTGACAGCGTGTGTTCTGTGTGTGTTCTGTGTTGGCAGTGCTCACGACCTGTCCCGCTGGGGCCTGTTTGAGATGCTGTCTCCTCTGCTGTCAACGGGGAGCAACACACAGGGTGGGGTCCCTCCTCAGGTCAGAACCCCCCCCCCCACAGTTGTCTGTTAAGCCTCATTGAAGGGTCTGCGGAAAGCTTGTTGGAAAATAATCCATTTTTCATTTAGTCAATTCAACAGTCTGCAGATGCTGTTATTTTTTTAAATTAAAGAGTTATTATTCATTACGTACATTGAAAGAGTTCATAAACATTCACATAATGTTCCTAATAATGAACCCTGTGCCGACTAAGGCCTTTAGTAGCATGCTATCTTCACAAACACGTTACATATTACAACTAAATGATGCGTGGGGTCATTCTCATGGAAGACACAGTAAGGAGAACATCCTGTAGCATCCTCTCGCGGTCTAGCTAGCTGCTAGCTCTTCTCCTCTGTCTGCAGGTGACACAGGAGGCTCTGCGGGGCTTGTTCTGCTCCGTTCTCTGGAGCCTCAACAGCAGCGGGGACACCTTGACCTCCAGGGTGAGGGCCCTTGACCTTGCATCATGTGATGCTCTGAACCAGGCCCAGAATGGGTGAAACTGTCCGGTCTGCTTTAAGTTCATTCTGACAATGTGTGTCTCTAATATATAACTAGAACTAGAAGGAATTAGGACCAAGGAAACATGACAAGAGATGCAAGAGATGTTGTACACCTGCAAAACGGTTAAATTAGTTTATAAAATTAAAACAGTTTTACCATTAACATATTTTTGTTTGGTATAATTTACTTGGATATTGGGATGTATCAGGGCAGGATAGTCTAGTGGTTTTGGGTCTGAGTGTTCGACTCCCGGCCAGAAGGTCATGGGTTCAAGCCCCGGAGTTAAGGTAAGCATCCTTGAGCAAGAGGCCTGACCCCTATCTGCTCCGTGTAATACTTGTGATTGTACTCACTGTAAGTCACCTTGGATAATCGTGTCCCCTAAATGACCTGATTGTATCACAACAGATGGACCTGATATACATCATATGCATCAGATGCTATCGTACTCTGGGCATAGTATCGACCATTGTATTGTGTGATTTACACCTACACTTCTCAGGAGAAGGCTGTAGACCAGAGGCTTCAGCTGAGCGTGTTCTGTGAGCAGAGCTGCCGTCATCTCTCCTCGCCGAACCACAGTGTGAGGGAACAGGTAGAACAAGCATGGCTTCACTAGCAGCAGCTGTCATCCTCTCCACCTACGCTGTACCTTCCAGTTCCCTCTCTCTCTCTCTCTCTCTCTCTCTCTCTCTCTCTCTCTCTCTCTAGGCGTTCCTGGGTGTGTGTGACGCACTGACGGCTCATTGCTACCAGCTTCATGTGTGGGACCCCACGTGCCACGGACCACTGCCCTACAGTCCCAATCCCAAACTGCAGAGGGCGCTGTTGGGTTTCATACAGGACCACATCTTCATAGGGCCAGATGGCGACGGCCAAAGCAGGGGTGAGATGAGGGATTCACATCCCCACCTTTTTGATTGTTTATTTAATGTTGCCATTCAAATGGGCAAAACCTTTGACTAATAGTGTGAATACTTTTATTTTCCCACCACTTTTTGGCTTTACAGTTGTGTAAACTAAAATGGTTCCCCCCTTTATCGGGAAAGCAAAGTTGTTGAGTGGTCTTTTATCAACACAAGCTGTTAAAAGTCCCCAGAATTAATGATTTTTTCCCCCCTGATACTAGGTGTATACAATAATGCTCTTTAAATCCTATGTAGAAAAGATAAAAACAAATGTCTTTTTGAAGATATAACTAGATTAGCGAGTGGAGTAGTTAGGATAATCAATGGTGAGTGGAAAACAAATTCCACATTTGACCAGCAGATAGCAGTCTCAGACCACCAGGCCACAGCACTGTATAGTACATCTATAGACTTTCTCTGGCAGTGACTGGTGGTAAAGAAAGTCGATATTTAATGCATGGCCACACACAGAGTTACCAATATAAATATAAACCCTATATACACACACATACATACATATACATATGTATATGTATGTATGTGTATATATATATACAGAATTGACCCTCAATTACAAGGAAAGCCGTCTAATATAAGTACAGAAAATCAAATGAATACTGTATATGTGAGAGGATAGATATCATACATTGTTATGCAAAATGATGCAGGTTAATTGAATGTTTAAGTATTCCTAACAATATTCAGCTACTGGTATTCTTTTTAATGCATGAATATATTAATAGTAAATAATAGCCTATATCGTAATACGATTTGTTATCTTTACAGCAGTCTCTACTTATATATCTGGGATATATTGCATCTTTATAGGGGATAGTCAATAACCATGTGATGGGGAATCTCTTAAACCAAATCCAATAGGGGATTATTGGTTTTTGAACATGCAATAAAAAGCTATTGTTTTATTGAATTTGCTCAGTAATGGACTAGACACGGTGTTTTCTATTAACTCAGGGATCGGAGATCGCTCCGAGGGCCAGGACATTGAGTTAAGTCATGAAATAAGGGCAATCTCTTTCCGTGAGAAAATCCCATTAACTTTGGCTCACCTCAGAGCCCGTTTTTATTAGCCCTGCGTGAGATTGAAGCCACATGGTGTCACAGAACCACAACTCCAGACCCCCGTTATCTTTGACTTCCACCTGCTAAAGCCATTGTCCTGAAACACACTAAAACGCCTCTCTGCCTTTGTTCCCTTCCCTTCCCACCACAAAAATATCCCACTGTCATTCACTTTGGCCCTCTTTTTCTGACTTTTCTGCTACTTAAACTTACATTCTCTCTCTCTCCCCCCCCCCCCCCCCACACACACGCGCTGGCCTCCTCAGGCAGCGAACACTCGGAAGAGGAGAAGTTGGGAGACGTTCCTAAGAGGAGGAGCCTCCTGGCGGCGTACTGTAAGCTCATAGTGCACGGCGTGCTGGAGATGAGCGCGGCAGCCGGGGTCTTCATGTACTACGTGAAGGTAAACAGAGGAGGGTACGTGACCGACGGGGGGGCCCACGGGGCCTGAAACCATCCCATAATAACGCCTGTCTGCCTCTGTCCCGCTCCGTCCTGCTCCGTCCCCAGTATTACAATGACTTCGGGGATGTCATTAAGGAGACTCTGACCAGGACCAGGCAGATGGACAAAATACAGAGCGCCCGGGCGTTGCTGCTCTGTCTGCAGCAGGTGAGGACACCAACAGGACCCCC
>JAODLI010001769.1:0-10992 GCA_027575585.1 Percopsis omiscomaycus
TTACTCAAAGGTTTCTCATTTACTCCTTAAAACAGTTTAGTAATTACAATATTCAAAGTTATCATTCACACTTCAAGATTCCAATCTTCAAACAGTAAATAATTGCTAATTGAAGTGTATAATATTTTAAGAGCTGATTAAGCAGAGTAGGAAGAATTTATTATTTTAATTTTTTTTTAAATATAGAAAGGGAGGAAAGGAGGATAGAATAAGTATGGTTAGTGTCATTAGCTCGAGTAACGATAAACCCAGTTAGGATTAAAGATAAGTAAAGATAAACCTGATAAACGAGTGAGTGAGAAAGTTAGTTTACCTCCTCATTTCGTATCTCATCTAGTCTTTTCTCTTTAAGTGCCCTCCTCTCTCGCTCCCTCTCTTCGAAGGAGAAAGGACAGATCTCCACTTGACTTTTTTCTGGCAGACGAGGCCGGAATGGCAAGCCAAAATGGGGTACTGGGTGGGCTTTGACAGGGGATGGTGGTTTCACCTTAAACAATAAATAAACATAATGCATTGTTTTGGATCATTGATCTACATGCTGGCTGACCAGCTGTCAAAATGGTACTGTAGCCAAGGCAAAATAAGATCTTACCTCCTCTTCCTTTCTCTCTATACGTACTCTTTTCTTCAGAGCAAAAGCTGGGGATTCTGGAACAGTAGGATGAATCGCCCTCTTCTCTGGAACTCCCTGTTGAATGTGTGGAACAGATTTACCCAGGCAAAAAAAAAAAAACTGACCAACACCACCTGTTCCGCTAAATTATCACTACATAATTTCGTAGACACATTCCATTTGCCTTTAAGAAAATGGCGTTTGATAAGTGTTTCTTGGACAATAGATTGACAACCATTAGTCTAGACATTGTTGTGCTATGCTTGCTACCATGTTATAATGGGGCTGTTGCTATCATTAATAAAATCCCTAAAATTGCCCCATACATGCTCTTAAAATCCCATTGCTTGGTCTTCAGAAGCTGTGGTTTTCCCCTCAAACTGTACATGTCTTTTCACCCTCTCTGAAAAGCTCTGTTTGAGAACCCGTCTTTAAGCCCCCCACTCCTTTCGAGCCCAGAGTGCTCCGATTGGTCAAACGCCAGAGCAGTTTCACCCCTGCAGTCTGTTGATTTTACATAGAACGGCGAGGTGGAATTAAGATGCAATAATCCCGGCTTTATATGATGCGTAAAAGAACACATGCTAAACCCAACAGAGGGTCTCCAGAAAATCGCCATACTCGCAGGAGTATTACAGAAAGTTCATAACAGCAGAAATGTGCGAGTTACTGAAGGAAAATCGTTCAACAATTCTTTTTTATTGGCAATCACAATTAGCTCAGCGCTTGGCTCATAGCTATGAGCGAGTAGTTCTGTACAAATACAGCAACACTTTTTCAAAGTAGCGTGGTCACGTGCATTATTGAGCAGACACGTCACTGAGCGACAGTCTAAAGGTTAGACTAAACAAAAAGGTTTATATTAACAAAATAGTGTCAATTATGGCTGTAACCTATGGGTTATATACATAGACCCATATTCTTGCTTGATACGCGACAGCTAAAACAAAAACGCACAAATATTCTTATTAGACATGATTTATTTTTCCTAATCTAAAACGGCCACACACTGGAATTCCGGAACAGTGCCAGAAAATTTTTAAGCCCTGCATTACAGATCTTTGACACTTAAGGAGAGAGATATCTATCCATCTATTTAAAAAAAAAATAAAAAAAATAAAAAAAAAAAGCCAGTTAAGCTGAACTGGCTAAAAAATAAAATCGTAGCTAAAGCTCTATAAATGACAGGCCCAGTAAGTCAAAGTATTCAGAAATTATGCTTATTGTCAAATGACTGGGATCCAGCCTGCAGGGGATTGCAACTTACCACAACCTCCTCCAAAATCCTGGTTGGCAGTGGCCGGGGGTGGAAGGTGTTCAGTTGCTCTTCTGGCTGGTGAGGCTTGGTGGCTTGTCTTTCCTGGAGTCGTTTCTCAACCTGAAGCTCAAACCCTTCAGGCTTGGTGGGTTCTTTCACAGCTGGCTTCTTGGGGTTCTGTGCGCTCTCCAGAATCTTTTTATTTAGTTCCAGGGCCTTGAACTTAAACCTTTGAAAGTGAGATCAGGAATTCATTGAGGTGCCACCATGACCATTAATATAGCAAAAAGTTTGAAATAGAAAAATGTTTCCCCAAAAAAATGGAAACTGACGTTTTGAAGAAAGGCTCCAAATTAAGCCAAACACCCCATCTATAGTGACACGCAACAGTAGATACTTTAATTGCCATACAAACATTTCAAAATTATATAGACCATAGTTTAAATTCTGTGTTGAAGTCTCAGCCAACAGCCAAGAATCATGGTAGATAAATAATTAAAAAAGGTCTTACTCCTAGTGCAGGCTACACAATTTTACTGTCCCAGAAACATTTGAGGTCGACTGACAAAAGACAGTCAATTAAGTGTCCAGGTCAGCAGCACACTACAGACATTTAAGCATGTTGCTGAAATTAAGTCATCAGCACAAGTCCTGTAGTGGGAACAGATGTGGGATGAAATGCCTTCAACTGGCTCTGCAGAATAGACAATCCTGGCTGCCCTGGCTCATTGTGTATAGACACACATAATTACATTAGACGCACAATACAATTAACGGTGGCTGGCTCACTTGACAGCATTTTGGCAAAAGAAACATTTGGCACCTTTTGTGTGCGTGTTTCAATGTTTCAACCGATTGCTTCAGATGCTCTTTGCCTGGGATTCCTCCTAACGAAAGATCTTATGTGTACACCCATGTCTGTGTTCTGTTGTGTAGTGTGCAAGCTGCAGTACAGCAGTTTCAGATTTCAAAGTCGTGTACATTTGGTTGCAACCATAAGAGGCTCTACAGTAACAGCAACATTTGGCTTACTTCTGTTGCTCTTCCACCTGCTCTGCCTCCAACTCGGCCTGGCTCTTGATGTTCGTGGAGCGGATTCTATGGCGGGTCATCAGCTGTGGGGTGTGGGGTTGAGTAATCTTTAGCTGCTCACCCCTCACTGGAGACGGTCCTAGATATATACACAGTCTGTATTAAACCAGGTAACCAATTTTATCCTTATATCATTTTCTAAAAAGGAACCCAAAGCCACACCTCGCTGTATGCTCTGGCGGCTACGCAAGTGGTAGCGGTCAGGGATGCGTTTCTGGAACTGTTCAATCTGCTGAGCCATTGGCACATAAGTTGCTGGCTCCTCAGCCTTCCTTTTATGGCCTGTGGAGAGGTTGAAGGGCTTTGGGACTGTGGCACCTTTAGGAGCCTTTGCCTTCAAAATGCACATTTTGAAGAGCAATTAAAAAAAAACACTAATGTAAACAGTCTCAAGACAAGACCCAGCTCTTACACAAAAAAAAAAAAAAACGACAAGACACAGGAAAAGTCTGTCGTCGGCCAAGTTGACATCTTACCGGGGAAGATGGATGTTTGCGAAGCTGGGCTTTAAAGTCGACTTCCTTTTGTCCGGCATTTGATTCGGTGCTTGCCTTGACACGAGTATCGGTGCTGAAGTGGAACTCTTTAGGAACAGTGGTGGACAGGACCAACTTCTTTGGAGGTGCATCTAAAGAATAAGTGATTAGTTCCTTTCAAGAGCATAAATCCTTAGTGACAGGCTGTCACAGTAATCAGCTTTCTGCAACATTGTCCTCCAGCATTGTTGGCACCCCTGGTAGGGCAACAACATTTAGTGTATTCTGATCTTTCCTATGTTGATAGATGACTAAAGGCATTTGGCCCGTGTGACCTCATGTATGCCTAGCGATACAGAAAGTCATACCACTTTTCACATGGTTCCAAGACTGACTCTTACAATATGATGGGAAAGTCCATTTAATTTTGCTCAGAGTTCTAGAGCTGATGCATTTAAGAAGTTAGTTTATAAAAAAAAAGTTAGAACTCTAATTTGTCCACTACAGAATCAGGCAGAGACAGTCTATAGCTTTTTTGATTTACCATGGGTGCCAATAACCCCTGGGATACGTCAAACTACGCTTTTGCTTGAATTTTACACTCAATACAAAGGTCAATTAATAGCCACCCACTTCCAGCCAAAGCTGCTTTGTAACTGGCCTCATTCTTCCTCCGATGTTCAGCTACTTCTTTCTGCAAGTTTCTGATGCGTGCCAACTCCAGTGCCTCAGAACTGATTGGTCTGTGTGGATACAAATGCAGTCATCTATAAACAAATGTTTTGAACATGTGGTTTTGTTTAGCTAGCTATGCCATGCGCAGACATTTCTAAACACATCTACGTTTTGCAGTGTAAATACTACATTTCCCCACAAGCCCTAGTCCCTTGTTGCAAAGTGCTACCTTTAAGATGTTTGGAGTAACAAAAGGAAAGACAATGCAGTATTGCAGCCATTTTTTGTAAAATATTTATGAGATGAGGTAGGATTCTGGTTGTTACAGCAGATTTTGCAGCAGATGCAAGCCAATGGCAAAAGTGTGGTACCCTTATAATGAAAACGCAAACTTTATTGCCAATGTCATCATGTCCAATGAATCAGAACATGTAGACAGATTGGAAATAGCGGAAAACTCCTTGATATAGTAATGATATTTGTACAAGCAATGTCCCAGGATTCAGGCTGACTCACTGAGGGGGGTTATTAGCAGCTGCAGTCCTGGAGTTTCTACGGCGATTAGCTCCGGACAGACGAGCTGGTCGAGTTACAGAGCTTCTAGCAGAAAGGGGAAAAAATTAAAAAAATGAGCACTATGCCCAACCAATCTTGATATTACACAAACTGACAGCATTTGAGGTTGTAGCTTAAAAAAATAAAAAATAAATGTATAAAAGCCAGTGCCACTACGAGGGTGATTCAAGCAATTCTGCAAAAACGCTCTGCGGCATGTGTGCAACCGGCAAAAGATTAAGGCAAAAATAATGTTAGCTAGCTTTGCAACACCTTGATAGTTATGCTTGTTTCAAAGTTAGATCTTGCCAGTCACAGGTTATAAGCAGCATGCACACACTTTGAATGGTGTTTACAAATTTATTAGCTAGCTATTGTCCAACAGAATGTCAGCATAATGTTACTTTGTACATTAAGAGTGACAAAGAATGACATTGTCAAGTTAAATATTGAATAGTTTTGCATGTATAAGACAGTCTTCCATCTGATCAGAATGACAGTGTTGTTTGTGCATCAGTGGTCTGAAATCAAAATGCCCTCTTAAAGTAACGGTACTATTTAGGCAGTTGCAGGTTACAAAGTTTGTACTGTATTAGCACAGTGACAATACAGTATATTTAAATGTAATATACTGATCTTAGCACTATTTGAGTCGATTTTAAATTTGGTCAGACTTCGAGTTTGAAAAACTGCACCTCTATTGCAGTCACAATGTAATGTGAAAGTTGTTTATTTTTGGCCATTTGAAGGGAGTATTCAAATACTTTTAGATTAACTGAAAAAAAGTCACTAGATTAATAAATAAGAGTTAGGTGCAGCCATAGCCACCATCAGAGGTATGCATTCTTTGAAAGCAAGGGAAAAAATAAATAAACTCCCCACCATCTGGGTAGATGAAGGGGTCTTGCATTAGCTGTGGTGCATCTGCTAAATGTTAAGACAATAATTGTCTTCATGTGAAGTGATCAGGATGCGGTGTTATCCATTTACCTAACAAATTTGTTTTGTGAACCAGGATTAAGATACAACTTACCTTTTTTGTTTCTTGACAGGTGGTGTTGACATTTCAGTGCCCTCCTGACCACCAACAGTCTTGCGTTTTGACACCCTTTAGTCAAGAGGGGGGGTGAGAAGAGAAAAGGCAATAGCCTAAATGAGATGCAACCAAGACACTCAGCAACTCCAGGTTCCTGAAGTCAGCCAGGACCAGGTTCATCATACCAAGCACAATACCAGATGTGCAGCAACTCTTTTGTCACCCAAGGATGTTTTCATGGACCCCAGGATATTCACCACAGTGCACATCAAGATTGTCCTGGCTAGCAACACCATCTTTTATTGGGGCTGATCGTATTTCCATTTAAAATTAAGTCTACAACACAATGAAACGGGCAAAATGTGAAGGGGCCTGAAGCCACTGTACATTAAAAAAACAACAACCTCATGTTACCAGCCATTTTTATTTTTCATAGGTATACATTCTTTTTAATTTACATTTTGTTGATTTGAGTCATGTGAGCACTACGACCAAGCATTTCACCAACATTCATTGTTGCTGCTCAGTCTGTGTAAGTGACAAGTAAAATTTGAAGTGTTCCACAGCCTTGAATTAAGTGATTAGGCTATACCTTATTGGCTGAGTGTTTGTCTTCCTCTTTGGCCGGGCATCCATCTTTCGCTGGATAGCCATCTGAGTGGTAGGGCGTTCGCCCCAGGATGTGACAACATTGGAGGGTGGCGATGAGGCTGGGACAGGGGCTAGAATCGTAAGTGTCACAGTCACATTGATTTACAAGTCATGCTTAGTAAAACGCAAATATTTTATCATTAAGCCCTCTCAGCTAAAAATAGTTAAAAAAATAAATCTTGTGATAGCTGACGGAAATCCTTATCCGTCAGCTATTGTAAACTAACCAGCATCCACTGCAGTCGTCACACTAGGGTTCACAACAGCCCTTGGCAAGTTTGCCTGGTCGACTCCTCGCAAAAGTAGAGGGGTGAGATGGTGGCTGGCTTCTGCACTACCGCGTTTTTCTGCAGAGATGAGAAAGCCACTCTAGAGTTAGACTCCTACATGCGTGAAAACGACACCAAATGTTTACCGTTATCTGAAGAATTTGCACCAATGCTTCTGCAAACTGGATTATATGAAAAAGAGAAAACGCCGTTGTGGTCTCATAACATGCTTGTTGTTAGCATTAACCGTCACATTTCAGAGGTATGGACGAAAAGAATCAGAAATATGCCATACGTCACACTATGTTACGACCAACTGAATTAATGTCTCGACAGACCAAAAAAAAAAAAAACACGTTAAGCCAAGGAAAGATACAGCGATATATAGCGGGAACAACGCAAACAGCAGTCCCCACCGTCAGTAAGCACAATTCGAACTTACCAAACCAATGATCCGCGTTGTCCGCAATATCCAAAGTTTTGAAGTCGATCACTTGTGACGGTGCATCAAACTCATAACAGCTGGAATTACCGTTTGATTCCATTATCCCAGGCAGTGTTGAGCGCCCTCGCCTACACATAAAGTGTCACATTATAATACCCAAAATATTTATGCCAACTTGAAACTAGTAAGGTTTACTTAAAGATCGTGTAAAGCAGAAACGCCACTGACGTTACATGAATCCACTGAATATCCACATTGGACTAAATTTGATTAAAAGTCAAGCATAACTGAGTTACCGAATTAATTTTCACTTGGTTATATTTGAGACATAGACTAACTAAATTAGCATCGGACACTCACCTAACACTTGATCCAAGCAAGTAGCTACTATTAACGTACACAAAACAATGAGGCTGGTCAAACGTTATAGCGTTTAAACTCTTCTCCCTCTTTAAATAATCCAATCGCTAACGTTTTCTTGAATGACTCGTCATTCATTGGCTCTCAGGAGGCGCACCACCCAGGAATTTCCTATCACGTGTTATAAGAGGAACTACGCATTTTATTATATTATTCTTTACCTCTGACATAACTGTTTTACTTGTGTGTTTTTTCTGTTGCACAATTTCTCTTTGTCGTGTTTCTCAAAGTTTCAATGATAAAAAAATGGGGATAAAAATTCTTCAGACAGGGACGGTCGCTGTTGCTGACACTTAATGATCGCTAGATGGCGCTTCTTGTTCGGCACATCTGTCATTCATGTCCGTGTTGATGGTTGATTGTAGGTGATTATTTCATTAGAAGGTTTTTTGTCTATCCATCAATCATTAAGCAAAATGTTTTGGGTATTTATTTTATTTGTTGCAACCATGTTTCCAAATACATACATTCCGAAGTAGGCTATTGACCAAACGCAATTGAGAAAACCATCTGAACAAATAGGCAAGACTAGTTCAGCCAACTTTTTCCTAGTATTTGTTTTTCAGTATTTAGTCTTTTGTCTTGGAGAATGAATTTATTATTAGGGATCATGATACGCACGTTGCGAGCAGTTGTTCTATAAAGTCGTGGCCCAACTTTATAGATATTTAACTGTTGGAGATTTTGTCCAACTTGGTTTCAACTGGTCTGTCCTAGGATTGGGTCAGGGTCTGTCATGTGACTTATAGGCGCCATCTTGTTACCCAACCTCCATCCAACCTTGTTACCCAACCTCTATGTAAATTGGTAATGTTTGACAAATTAATTTAGCAGTAGTAGTTTTACATAAATAAACAAAACGTTTGCAATGTTCTACTAAACAACTTTTAAGGACGTTTGCTGTGTTTCAAGTATTTAAAGTAACTGCTGACTGATACACATACAAACGACATGGAACCTGTTAGGGTGTTTTATAAATGCACATTGCCAAACAATATTTATTTGGGTATATGTTGTTGCATTGTTATTTAGGCTATGTAGTTTAGGTTTATTGTTAGGCTACTCAGTTATGTGGTGAGTGCTCCAATACACTTACCCCACATTAGCTATACAGTGGGGAGGTAAGCAGAGGGAGAGTTAAATCACAATTTGTCATTTTTAGGGACAACTTAGAAGGCCTTGATCAATTACGGCCATTGTTGGGCAATTATTTGGCCAGGGTACTAGTCCTGAGATTAAGAATATGGTGGGACCCCTCGGGTCGGAGCCTGACAGGACATCGCCACGCCCACCCCCCGTCCCCGTCCCCGTCCGTGGCTGGTTAACCGCCAAGGCAAAAGAGCAGCTCGCTGCCGAGGCCGGGGGCAGGCTTGCTGTGGCGGTGGACTTTGGGCGTTTCCCCTTGGGGCTGGGCTGGCTCCCAGCAGGCGCGGTGGGCGTGCCTCTCAGCCAAGGGGAGAGAACGACTTGCAGTTGTGATGGAAGGCTGGTGAAAGGGTTTCCCAGGGTCCCCCCACATGCCGGCATCACAGAACGTGACCCTGAGGCGTCCTACCCACCATTGGTAGGGACGCTGCCAGTCTGGTTAGCCCCAGTAGACGGCACTTGCCCCTCGGAGAGCCACAGTAGAAGAATGCGTCCTCTTTGCGTCCTCCTTTGGGCAGACAGCAAATCAAAGATCGCAGTGCTGCAAGAAGTAACTATTTCACAGAAATTGGCCTAGCAGGTAGAGGTTGAATAGAGACAGCCCCAGGATTGAACCTTGGGGGACTCCACATGTAACGTTACTTAACTCAAATACATAGTTGCCAATGGAAACAAAGTAGTTCCTGTCTTGTAGATAGGACTTAAACCAAAATAAGACGGTTTTAATGGTGCGTGTGTGGAGCGAAAGTATGCGCGAGCCGGGGGGAAACACAGACAGATGTGGAAGCAACAAACTCCAACACAGGTAAACGCAAAGTACACCAACAAATCACCAACAGCGCTGGGCGCTGTCAGGAAAACTTAAATAGTCCCCAACATAATCAGAGCAATAGAAATAGAAAGTTGTTTCATAATCAGTGCCTGGCCGCGCACCGGGAGGGGAGACACGGAGCGCGCAAGGGGACCAGCGCACGCCGATTGTGACAGTACCCCCCCCTTTAAGGCGCACCTCCGGGCGTCGCCTTTGCATGGCTGGGACCCTCAGGCAGCCGGCAAGGACCCTCAGGAGCCTGGTTCCGCTGCCCCGCACCAGACCAGCTTGGTTGGACAGCGCCGAGGGAGCTGGCCATCCAGCTGGCCCACGCCGTGACGCCGCTTCGGGCCTGCACCAGGAAGGGTTCGCTGGACAGCGCTGGGGGAGTTTCACCAGCCTACACCAGGACGGCGTCGCCCGACAGCACCCAGGCGGCTCCGCAGCCCCACACCAGGATGGAAGCATCAGTCTAAGCCCTGGGAGTTCCGCCATCCTGGTCCCACCGGTTAGCGTCCATGAGGTGTTGCCGCCCAGCAGCGAGGAGGCTCCATTGGACCGTGCTGCCAACCAACCTCTGGGAGACGCCTCTGACCAGCGACGTTCACCGCCCACCTGTCCTCATGGTCCCACACTCGGGGGGGGGGGGGGGCTCACCCCGTGCGCTGGGGCCTAGCCTGGACACTTGTAGTTCCACGTCGCAGCCACCAGCCGCCTGAGGGTCTCTGCCAGCTTCACCAGCCATCAAGCCTGTGCTGGGAGAGTTCTTGCCGTCTGAGCCTGTCCCTGGTCCGGACTCTAGAGGGTCAATGCCATCACAGTCTGTCCAGCCACCTGAGGAGTCCAGCCTGCGTAGTTGGGCGTCGGGGAGTCAGAGCCGTCGGAGCCTGTCCCTGTTCTGGCCTCCTGAGGGTCCCAGCCTGCTGCCGTCCTTGGTCTGGCCTCCTGCGGATCCTAGCTGTCGCTGACCCGGTCCGGTTGGCAGAATGTCCTTTCTGGCTAACTGAGGGGACCCACTGCCGTCGTCGACCACTGGAGGTGTTCCTCCCTCCACTGCTCCGGAGCGCAGCAGAGCCCACACCTGTGGGCAAATGACTGTGATTTGGACTTCGACCAGCACTGTGGTCATTGTTTCCTGTAGCCTGTGTTTTGTTAGTGACAGTCAGTGTAAATTATACTATCTGTTTACTCAACATTAAAATACACTTATTTGCGTTTATTTGCTTTGTTCTGTCTCCACGCCTGTTTGTGCTGTTTCCTCGGCACGCACCTACTCTGATCATCACACAAACGTTACAAAACGTAGATCGGACATGTATATTATTTATTGTAACAGTAAAACAAGAAATAGCCTAATGCAAAAAGTGTACAATCACATCGCGTTCTTTGGCGAGAAAGGGTTTGTGGGAGTGTGGGCGTGGTTAGCTCTGATGCAGGTGAGAGGGAATGTGTGGAGCGGTGGTTCACGAGGCTGGGAAGCAGGTGTGGGCAATTTATAATTACCTGTCTTCCCTTTCTTAAGGTGTTTGTGAGTAAGCACACAGG
>JAODLI010001770.1:0-10992 GCA_027575585.1 Percopsis omiscomaycus
CCAAATGTTATCTGGCATAGAGTCAAATTTTCTTCAATTTGAGTAAATTTTACTCGGACAAATTTACTGTGTACTGTATTTCACCACAAAACTAGCATTACTAAAAGGGAAATAATTGGTCTGGAACTCACAACAGATAAATACATCCAGGTAAGCACAGACATACGGCTGTTTTTGTATACGACAGGATTTTCCAAAATACCCACAGGTTGGCTACTGCATCTCAACCTGTTTGCCAGCCGACACAAAACACCAAAGAAGAAGGGTATGGCATACAATCGGGGCCAAAAACGTCTAGAAAATGTCGCCTGCACGCATAAATTGAAATGCATATGCTGACCAATAAAGACGTTATTTCTTTACATGTAAGGAGCGATCTTTTTACGTGTAGTTTACAGACGTAATGTGTTTACGTGTACGCGGGGTAAATATTTGACGTTTACAGACGGTAGGAATTGAGGCTTTGTAGCCTACTTGAGTTTTACTGCTCACCTTAAAAAGCGAATTGGCAATATATCACCTGTAGAGGTCGATATTTACTGAAAAGCAGAAGCAGAGACAAAAATGCATTTTGAAGGAGCAAGTCTGTTGTGAGCTTTATATAAAACTGGGAAATTGATATTTGATCTTTTACTACACAGCGCATATCAGTGCGTAATAGGACCACCACATCTTGGACAGATTATAAAGTCAAGGGCCCCTTAGTCACGGCAGACTGTGCCAAACAGAAAACAGAAAAATGCAACCTCATACAAAATTAATAAAACCCATCATTGTTGCTTCAAGCAAACATCTTACGGTCATAAAAAACACCTAGACTACAGGCCCATTTAGAAGCGGGGGAAATTCAGAAAGTTCCAAACCGATGGGCCAGCCTGACCTTTCCCAAGCAATCAAACAAGCCAGGTTTGCTTAACATATCATAGCATTATTTAAATCTGATAAGATACATTCTATTTACTATTTGTAAAATTTAAATAGGTGTGTCTGCCCAAAAAAATACGATTAGATATAATAATCTGCATAGTTGCAGCAGCAACACCAAATGTAGCCTACCATACAAACGCTCATTGTTGTTTGCCGTTTCCTGATACCATTTTAGTGGGATGATACAGCATGGGCCTACAGGTATGAAGATGCTACTGGTCGTGTAGGGTAGGGCCTATGCAATGTAACTGCCAGACAATTTCTATAATCTGAAAAACAGTTATATCGTTCTATCATACGCTTTCATCTTTATTTATTTTTTATTTTTTTGGTGTATGTGTCCTTAATTTAGAATTTAGTCGGTTTATTTGTGCACTGAATCGAAAAAGGAAAAGGAACAAATGTTTTTCGTGCATAGCCTAGGCCTACCCACACAACACAAATGTATCTTCCGTCCACAGTCCGCAAAAACTGTTTCACAATTAATAGAAAATGTCGCTGAGCCATCCTCGACAATGCAGACCCTGGCCACGTAGGCTAGCCTACTGCTGCGTTCAGCCTCAACGAAAGGAGGCAAAACTTTGCACAGAATCGCTGATGCGCCACATGTGAAGATCTCAGATGATTATTACGTTTATGTTGTGAAAATCTCTGTGAAGATTATGCATCACCATGTAGACGGGTAGGCTATGTCACGGTCCACGGACACTACGTTGTGTAATACATGTAAGCGCTTCATATATGTAATTGTCACACTACCTTATTAAAATGCAGATGTAGCCTACATATCCAAGTGTACTGATTGGGTGTAAGATGTCATGGCGTATAAACACTACTTTTTTTTTTTACCGCCTGTAGAAGTCAATGTTTTACGTGTGGACCTTTATTTATACAGTCTATGGTGTGGACGCATGGTAGTATTACTCGTGCAGTCGACATATTCTAGACATTTTTGGCCTCGATTGTATGCCATAGAAGGGTGACGTGACGTCACGTGAACAAAACGCGGATCCCCTTTAGCTACTGCTAGCGGTGTAGCTAGAAGAAGCTAGCGGGTCTAAACGGAAGACCTGACTAAAACACTTTGAGAAAGATTTTACTGAAATCAAGTCATTTTACTCTTAAAGCTCCCGGTGAGTATTTTGTTTCCAGACATTTTTCCCATTTTTCCTTCCTTTTCTTTTGTTTTTGGATTTTGTTTTTTCAACGATGTTTTTTTTCCTCTAACGAATGGGAATGCACCAGAGAGCTAGCTGCTAAATCGCTGCTAACTATCTCTAAAGAACAATGTTTTTAGCATTGCTGCAGTTGGACTCCCTTTAGTAGTCGCACGTTACTTTTTTTTAAACATTTTGCAAGCTTTTCAAAGTCTATAATTTCAAAAAATATATCGTACTTTTTACGCAACCTGCTGTTTTTGTCTCGCATTTCAGCCGCGCCATCCCAGCTAGCTGGCTAACAGTGGTAGCCCCTCATGGCGCTGGGTGTGATTGCTTTAATCCCATTCCTCTCGGCTTTCTTACTGCGGCACACTACCTGTATCTGCAGCTCTCAGGTTTTTGTCAATAGCAGGCATTGAGTATTTTTGGTGCTGTTTGGTTGGCTGGTTTTGCGGCCTGTTTTTTTTAAAGCATGGTGTTGTGGCTAAGCAGGTATAGTCTGTATGGATTAGGTCCCTTTTTGGTTTCCACATTTTGCTCACTATGATATTTTTGGAAGGGATATTTTTCCTGCTCAGTTTCCATTTTGAAGAGCCTCTATTTTTGGATTTTGGGATCTTTATGCTGCCAATAACCTCAGTATTGTTAAATCCACAGAGAGCACATCAATTAAAGAATTATAATTCTGAAAGAATATGATGCGTTGTATCTTGGTGGTTATTGTTCTAAGATGGAGGTCTATTTAATAATTAATTGGTTTCTAAATGTAAAGAATGTTACCAGTAAGGGATTTAGGAACATTGGACGGAACACGTGACCGTATTCAGATAAAACACCAAGCATTCATTACCTCCCCTATTCTCACGTATCAATCAAGTCTGTTTAAAACCTTAATATTTCATTGTGGTGCATAAGGATTCCTAAGTTTTCTCTGAAATGTCCCCATAGTTTGCTGTGTCCTAAACAAACAAAAGTTCGCTCTATCTATAATAACACAAAGTTTAGAAATAATTAGATTATTCCTGTTTTGCATACACGTCTTTGATAATCAAATTACAATTGCAGGAAATTTTGCTGGTTTGCATAAAAATTGCAAATTTTCGGTATTTTAATATAATTACCATGTGATCATTAAGCTTCGTTTAATTTACTGTGAAAAGGTAAAAGAGAAGCAATGTTACGGGCATTAAATTACATCACAATTAACTAAAATCTGAGATGGGACCTTTTTTTTTTTTTTTTTTTACAACTCGTGCATTTAACGTTTAAAATAGCCACGCCAAACATCTGGCCTCGGTGGATAAAACACATTGGTTTTATGTAAAAATACAACTATAAAGCTGAAGAGTCTTGATGACTTTCTAAAGCCTTTCCGTCGATTGTCACCTTTGTGATTCTCGCCCTCTAAATTCTAACCACACACCCAATGTAAGCATGTAATCGCTGGGTCCCGTGCCGCTTCAATCCACAATGCTGTATTTGGTGCTGATGATTATTGTTGCAGGTGCGCCTTATTCCCACTTATTGGCCTCATGTAACACGCATGGTAAGCCATCTTCTGCCTAAGCACAGTAGGTTACTATTCCACACGCACGCACACACACACACACCCTTATCAGTAGATGTGACGGTGGGACCAACATGTCCGACCCCCGTTGGGAGTCCCCGGTGTGCAGCCGTGAGGTCGCTGGACCCACGCCGGGCGACAATGTGATGCTCTAATGTTTGCCCCGTGCCCTCACCCAGGTGAGGCCTGGTGGCACCGCACACCTGTACAGCCTGACGGAGCCCCTGTCTTTTGTTACCTCAGTGTGAGTGGCTGAGGGAGGACGTCTGAAGGTCAACCTTCTGAGAGGGCGCTGCTGTATTTTGCTGAGAGACGCCCGGGCCCCCCCCCCACCCCCATCCCACCCGAGCGAACACGCCGGTGCCTAGTGTCACACGCCCGACGACAGCCCGCACCCTGCTGCCATGGAGTGAGTGATGTTTCCGTTCTCACGCCGTCGCTGGCTATTACTGTTTGACCCCTGTGTAGTGCTGCGGTCGGTGGGCCCCGCAACCCGCCGGGCTCTCCTCGTGGGGGACCTCTCATCCTGCGCCCTCGCAGTGCCAAACGTGCAATGCTCACTTTGCCCTGGCGGTGTGTCAGACATGGAGCCCAACGTGCACATTTTGGCAGCTTGACCCTTTACATGCATAACCCCCAGTAGTTAGACACGCACACCTGCGTTCTCTGGCGTAGGTAATGTATATTGTTACCACGTTTGGCTCCACCTATCAATGTATTTTATAATGGAACATTCGATTGTGCATTTACTGTTTTTTAAATGTAATTATTGCTTCAATGTTTTCAGTTGGGTTAATGTCTCCCTCTACTCGTTGGACGTCGTACTATGTCAGTGTTCAACTGCACTGAATGAGACTAGAGGACATTTCTGGTGTGGTGGTTGCATCTTACAAACTATAGGGGGAGCACTTGCATTTATTTAACTGAGAGGAACCATGCAGCATCAGATGTAGGTTTCTATTCCCACTGACATCTAGACCAGGTGTTTTGGAAATAGCTCCCCCTGTGGGTGGTTGGTGGGATGTCAACTCTGCTGTCAGAAGTGAAGAGCTGTGCATTTTGATACCACTGTTGCGTAATCTGTTCAGATCGTTGGTGGCAAACGGGGCAGCAACTGTTTCTCAGGCACCAGTTGATTCTGTACCATTTAGTTTTCCAGATGACCTTCATGTGAGCGTTCCCAGCGACTCCATCTTGAACCTAAACTGGGACTCTTTCTCTCTCTCTCTGTCCTTGTGACAGTCGGTCACCCACCACCTCCAGCCTGATGGCCAGCAACGTCACCAACAAGACGGATCCGCGCTCCCTCAACTCGCGGGTGTTCATCGGCAACCTGAACACGCTGCTGGTCACCAAGGCCGACGTGGAGGCCATCTTCTCCAAGTACGGCAAGATCGTGGGCTGCTCCGTGCACAAGGGCTTCGCCTTCGTGCAGTACGCCAACGAGAGGAACGCCCGCGCCGCCGTGGGCGGCGAGGATGGCCGCATGATCGTTGGACAGGTTCTCGGTAAGGCGACGGCTCCCCCTGCTGGGTGGAGTGTTGTACTGCCACATGGAAATGCATATTATTGGGTTTTAAAACACATTGTTGAGCAAATTAAGCGTAAAACGGCACGAGACCGTGATGGTGTGTCTCTATAACAATCGCAATGTCTCGTGTCTCCACAGACATCAACCTGGCCGGGGAGCCAAAACCACACCGCTCCAAGACCACCAAGCGCTCGGCTGGAGACATGTACAGGTGAGAAGCTACTAAGCTGTGCAGCGAGCTAGCTAGCGCTGCAGAGGAGTGTAGGGTGTACAGGGGGGAAGCTAGCTATGACGTGTTTAACTAAAGGCCGTGTACTGACCTTGGCTTCCCCACATGATGTCTGCAGCAGCAGCTCCTCTTTTGACCTGGACTACGACTTCCAGAGAGACTACTACGACAGGTGAGCAGGAACATCGTGTGTGTTGTATAGTAAGCAGCAGGTCTAATGGTGTAACCAGCCTTCTGCTGTAGGCTCAATGTGTAAGTTTGTTTTGGGTGCGCTTGATTCCAGGGTCTACTCGTACCCGTCCCGCGTACCCCCGCCCCCCCCTCCCATGTCGCGAGCTGTCATCCCCTCCAAGAGGCCCCGTGTCAGCGTGAGCGGGGGGGGTGGCGGGGGGGGTGGCGGCGGCGGCAGCCGGCGCACCAAGACCAGCTTCTCCTCCTCCAAGAGCAGCCAGCGCGCCTCCTCATCACGAGCCAGTAAGTGTGGGGGGGCCATCTAGTGGGGGGCACCAGTACTGCACCTGTAGACACCGGAGCTGGCCGGGGGTTGCGTAGATGCATAAACACTGTTGGCTCCAGTTTGCTGTCGTTAGTTTAGTACGTTTAGTTTTGGGTTCATGGCTCAAAAAGTCAAATCTTTTTAAAATGCCCTTTCATTGACTACATTCAAACTTTGTGTTACTTTATATAGCCAACCTTTGTTTCATTCAAAGTTGGGAAAAATAATGAAATTGTTTGTAATACTATGATTTTTCTTTTAACTATCGTTGGCTTACCCTATTTCTGCCGTCTCTTTCTCTTCTGTCCTCCATTGTTCTCTCTCTAGTGAAGGTGGACGAGCTACAGACCATCAAGAGAGAGCTGAGTCAGATTAAAAACAAGGTGGACTATCTGCTGGAGAGTTTGGAGCGCATGGAGAAAGACCACAGCAAGAAGACGGGTACATTAGCAACACAATACTGCACAAATGCTGCACAAGTTTAAAAATACTCACAAAAGCTTCATGCAGGGTTCGTACGGTCATGAAGTCAGAGAATTTGAAAATGTTTCTTTCCAGGCCTGGGAAAGTATTAACACCAAACATTTCCGAAAGTCTTGGAAATGAGTTTCAATAACACTAATTCCAGTGTAAACACTTATGACATCTATCCATTAGTCATTGGCCTGTAAAAAATATTTCTGTATATATCCAAGGCTGAGACTTTGCCACATTCCCTACGCCCTTACGTCAGTTAGAGAATACACGATGCCAGGGAAATGTAGATTTAATAACGCTTGGCTACACAAGCACAAGTATGTGGTGGCTACATCGTCGGTCATTCATTCATGCTGTTCAGGGTATTCTCAGAGCATACAGTGGATCCTCACTTTCTCACGTATACGCTCCAGAGAAACGTCATTGGTCAAACTGTATGAAGCCTTTTGTGTGTGTGTGTACTGCGTTCCAGCAGTACTCCACGTAAGTTCCTTTACAGAAGGTCCACCAAGTTTGGGGGGGGGGGGACCGGAGTGTGTGAAGGTATACTGAGGGCCTGTGTGTCTATATTGGTGCAAACCGCCTGAAGATGTCTCCTGTAACACATACACTGCCCAGGCAGGTCACTCACCTGCCTGGGCGGGGCTAAACTTCACAGCGATTGTCTCTTTAAAGCTTCTTAAAGGGACAGTGCGCTGAATGTCGCGTGCTTCCGTTCCCCCAGAGGTGAAGAACACCAAGTCAGAGCCGGGGGAGGTGACGTCCCCCCAGCACACGAGCAAGAAGGAGGACTGCCTGAAGAGGGAGCGGGAGAGCCAGAACCTCAACGACTCGGAGGAGGAGGACGAGGAGGACGACGAGGAGGACGAAGGAGATCTCCTGGAGGAGGAGGAGGAAGAGGTGAGGGGGAAGCATTCGATTGTAACCCAGGCCACTGAGCTAGACATGCTCCGGCTTTGACCGCAGTACAACAGCTGTGCCAGCATGCCACCTGCAGGTGGCGCTGGGGGGCCACTGATGCATGTTCAGGGATTAATGATTCTAAAGATGCTAATCATACGTCATGTAACGCTGCAGGTGAAAAGCCAGGAACGTGAGGAAGAGGAGGAGGAGGAAGGGGAGCACGTGGACGGAGATGATGACAGCATCAACGGTGAAGACTAGAAGTAGATGCGCCTATTTTAATGCTTTACATTGTAGATACAGAAACATGTACCCCACTACGTTGGTTCTCTCAATGTGCACTGATATTCAGCTTCTGGCCACCAGAGGGCAGTACACTTTGACAACTCACATCTTTATAAGTCTCACAAAAATCATTTAACCTTGAATGACGGATTACATTGAAAGTGAAGTGTTTTTCTTTTTGTTTGACCTTGTGTGTTCTGTATTTTCATGTCACTGTTTTTTTATACTATTCAGTCTTAGTTCAACAGTAAAATAAATTACAATAAATCTTAAAATACCACAAGTGCTCTGGTGTTTCACTGAAATATAGTCCGTTTATTTTATTATTTTTGTACAGATGGGGGGGAAAAAGACAAACATGAAAGAAAATGGCATCATCCATTTTCATGTAGAATGTTTTTAAGTTGTTTAGACCAAGAAGTTCAGTTCGACTTTAATATATACGAAGTCGTTGTCATATGGGTGTATTAGCTGTTTACATACCAGAAGCGCAACCTCTTTATTTCCCAGTTTAGAGAGTAAAATAACCAGAAATTAGTAATGTGTTAAAGACCATCTGGAAGGAAAGTGACTAGTTACAACTCCTGACCAGTGTTTCAGCCTGTACAAAGTAACAGATACAGGGGTTTGGAGAGATGCATGATTATACATATACACACCAAAAACAATATTTAGCTCAGGCATCACAGCAGGCTACTTGCATCACATTATTTGCTAGGCACGATACATTGAAAAAGACCCTGAGAAAGCCCCAGCCCGTCATTTAACAGGACATGCATTCACAATTTGACGAGGAGCCTAAGCTGTCAATTTAACATCTTGTATTGATTTTTAAATGTTCATTACAATTCCGGGCACATGGTGTTCACCTGGATAACCCTGAAGTAGTCTCGCTACCTGCTAATCCCACAGGCCTAGGTGTTGCTACCTGCGATATTGTCTAATGAAATGTCACATTTCCTTACATTCGTTTAACCTCAACTTTTGATGTTAAAGGCCAGGCAGTTCTCAAGCACTTGATAATTAAACAAAGGCAATTGCTTATTAATTTTGAAGAGGGAAAAAGAAACTTGTATACATTTTTGTTGTGGTGGAGGGATACAACAATGCGGACTATGTACTATTAAATGGAGGTCTTTCCGATGGCCGTCAATGGAATTCATGAACCCCATGCAAAGGTTTTCAAGGTGTTCCTCAGGTCACAAGAAGGTGGTGTCCACCGCGATCTCAGCGCACTGCCAGAATGAGGGCAGCCAGGGAGATAAGAGCTGGTCGGGACAGAGAAACAAGTTAACGGCGCAACAGACCCACGGCCCCCCCCTCTGCAACACATCGGCTCATTGGAACATGCATTCGACCGCCTCGAGGGGCGTGGATCAACATGCTGCCGTGTTGTCGCCAGACTCGGAAGGGCTTTGAGATTTATACATGGTGTCTGTTGAAGTGATACTTTAATAAACCGCCGCATTGTAAAAGCTAGAGTCCACACAGTGGCATTAAGATGAAATATTCCTCGTTTAAGACACCGGTAGTCATTGTTATCATCGTAGAACTCATGCCCGGTGTTGTCCACTAGTGTGCTTTCACACGATCCCTCGGACTACTTTATCTCTGGTGCTTCTACCAAACTGTGCCCACACAGGTGGTCTTACCGCTAGGCTGGAGTGCCCCGCTGCCCCCTGCGGGTTTGGTCGTGGGGGAGGGGTTCATGATGGTGGTGTTCATGGTGGGGGGGTTCATGGTGGTGGTGTTCATGGTGGTGTTTGTAGGGGGGGAGGTCATGGTGGTGGTGTTCATGGGGGGGAGGGTCATGGTGGTGATGTTCATGGGGGAGAGGGTCATGGTGGTGGGGTTGAGGGACATGGGATTAGCCAGGTTGAGAGGATCAGTGGTCCTGACGATATTCAGGTTTCCCAGATCATCTGAAACATTGACACACACACACAAACTGTTGAAAGGCCTGCATGTGCGCATGTGTGCGTGTGTGTGTGAGTGTGTGTGCGCGCGCGTTACTGTTAGATTGGTTTCCAGTGGCCAGCAGCACCTGGAAGGGGCTTGAGTCTGAGTTACTGGTCGCCGTGGCGTTGAACGTGAACTCACACTGGATCAAGCTCCCGTTAAGGGAGCCACGAATCTCCCACACCAGCTACAAGGAACACACATAGATAACAATAGAGATACATAGAGATATATACAGTATACATGTAGATAGAACTATAGAGCTATATAACTATAGATATATATACACATCTAGAGTTAAATACATGTAGATATATTTAACTATAGCGACATAAGGCTCCAGACGGCGCCAGGCCGGCGGGTAGCGCTAACGCAGACGTATTGACAACGTGGTTTTCCTCTCGGCTGGGTGCGTTTGCTAATTTCCCGGCGCCATTACATCGCTTGCGCCGATGTGCTTCAGGCACCGTGGCTGTAGAGATATATACACATGTAGAGATATAAACATATAGATAACTATGCTGTTATGATACCCACCTGATTTGTCTCAATGATGTTTCCAGGCCCGCTGTTGTTCTTAAGAGCTCTGAGGAAGTTAAAGGTTCCATTGTTGTTAATGCAGGCAAACAGTATGGTGGTGCCCTGGGGAGGGGTAGAGAGAGAGAGAGAGAGAGAGAGAGGGAGGAAAGGAGAGAGAGAGAGAGAGAGGGAGGGAGGGAGGGAGAGAGAGAGAGGGAGGGAGAGGGATAGAGAGAGGGAGAGGGAGAGAGAGGGAGGGAGAGAGGGAGAGAGAGAGAGAGAGAGCGCGTGAATCTTCCGGTTCACTGTGTTTACTGTCATCCGTGTGTGTGTGTGTTGGTTGTGTGTTAGAATTAGAGTTTCTCTATTGTCATTGTACTGGTGTGCACGACGACCTTCAGACCTGAGCAGAGCTACCATTCAAATAAAGAAAATAAATATATATATATATATGTGTGTGTGTGTGTGTGTGCTGGTATGGGATGTGGCCCAGTATAGGTATTGTCTATGGAGGTGTTCTGTCAGTGCAGACAGTGTGTGTGTGTGTGTGTGTGTGTGTGAGAGAGTGACCCCACCTCAGAGACGTTCCTAGTGAGGCCCAGCCCCACGTAGCCACCATCCTTCCCGCTGAGCTGCACCGAGAGGGCGGTGCCGCTGCCTGCCGTGGTGTTGGCCACGAAGGAGGAGAACACGCAGCTGGAGTTGGTGGTGGGGTCGCAGCCCGCCGGAGTCTCCACACACAGCTTGGTCACCTGGCAACCTGCTCTTGTGACGTTCACCTGGAGATGAGGTTCGCTTTAAACAACGCTGAACGCTGTAGCGTCCCTACCTCAATATTAGCTCTCACACGTCTTTCAGCAATAAGCCTCCTCTTCCATTATCTCTTGAAAACACTTCTAACATGTCTGCAAAGCTGCCAGTAGAGACAGTAGAACACAC
>JAODLI010001771.1:0-10991 GCA_027575585.1 Percopsis omiscomaycus
CTCCTCTCTACCTTCAACTCCCCTACCGAGCTCTCCCGGATAGGATCCGTAGGCTGAGCCGCCTGAGTTACCTTTTTTTGTTGTTTTGAGAATAAACACTCTTATTTTTACCTCTGTTCTGCTGTGGTGTTTCTGAGTGTTGGGTCAACACCCCACCCTAACACTGAAGTAGACTATGCACTAATTAGACTGACAAAGCAATGTCTATTTCGACTATATTACATCCACTAATGTTCTGGAAAAAACATGTTAGTATTATATTTTGGCTGCAAACTGCTTGTTCTGGAGTTCTGGCTTAACCATAATCATATTGAGGTCACACTGCCATACCAAAGGACCTTGACCTGTGTAA
This sequence comes from Percopsis omiscomaycus, assembly GCA_027575585.1. NCBI lineage: Eukaryota > Metazoa > Chordata > Actinopteri > Percopsiformes > Percopsidae > Percopsis > Percopsis omiscomaycus. Next base: position 353 of record JAODLI010001771.1, read on the forward strand.
TTATCTCCCACTAACAAACAAGCGAACAACAGAACATATTTTTTATTTATTTAAAATCACTAACATCATACATCTTCAAAGTATCTGAATTAATAACTATCCTGTTAAAACTATAATCAACTTCAGCTTTGATGGAGTTACAATAGTCTTTGTGACAATCTTTCTCATTTTATTTCTTTAATTGTCTTTAGTTTGACCTACTTTTTGCCCAGCCTATTTGGATTTGATTTACCGACAAAGAACTGCACTTAGACTTGGACAAGCGCTGTGTTCGGATCACAGTAAACCCTGTGACCTCATATTATATTTTTGTTGTGGTCGCTGTGACAACTAGTAAATCCTTTCTGTCTTGTTGGCTGTTGAGGATCGTCAGTATTCAGCCATTAGAAACGACAACGCAGACATGAGCTATAATCGCTGTCTGATGAGGTAGACAGTGAGACCAGAAATGTGTAAAAAAAAATAACATGCTTTATACCAGAAAATGTTCAAGCCGTTTTCTTTACAGCTCGCGGAACGTTACTGGGCAAATGCCATGGCACTTTGAGGGGGAACCATGAGGGTAGCGCAAACGCAATCTTAATAGTTACCACAGTACCACCTGTGGGTTAAATGACGAATAGCTTTGCATGGCGTAAAGGATTTTTCTGTCGAAAATTTTCACCAAGAACAGACATTTCGCAAATTTAAGAAGTGACGTTGAAGGGTTAAATACGATCAATAGAAAACAACAATAGCCATACAAATATTTTGAATGTTTTCCTCTCTATCGGAGAATTGGACGCCGCCATATTGGTTTATACCAATAACATCTGACAGCGTTAGACACATTTTAAAGACATCGACCTTCCCGTTTCCGATCGATTGTTCTATGTAATGGAAATGTAATCTTTCTAAATATTTATGTAGTGTCATGTCTATCTAGTTTATTGTCAATAGTGTTGTAATCGTGTATGCAATATTATTGTTACCACCCCTTATTTGGTTGAAATGGTATGGCCGGTGTACACTATGGCGCTTGGAAGATTTAGTGGATGTGCTAGGACTTTACTGAATGACCCTTCTAAATCACTGTTTGGTGGCATTATACAATCTGGATGGCTCGGACGCTGTACAGGAGGTGAGAACTTAAACCAAACCTTAGTTCACCGTAAGTCACCGTTGACCGTTACTTGCAAAGTCGGTGCCATTAGGGTTGGGGGAGGGGGGCTAGCTAGCTTGTCTACAGACAGTCTCGATGTACAGTAGTGCGCTTACTGGTGTGCAAAGATACAGTAATGCACTATGTAGTGTTTTTGCTAACACTACCCACTGAAATAATAGTAGTAGTATATGTAGGACTACTTTCACCGGCAAGACAGCGATATTCCTCATCACCTAAACTTACCTCAGTAGTGCAATACCACGTTCGATATACTGTAATGAGGTAAATGTAACTTACTGTCTAAATTCATCTTGTAGCGACATTTTCTTTGTTGGCACATACAAATTCCTTGTTGTGTGTGTGTGTATATAACTGATGTATTCGGTGAATAAATATGATACTGATTCAGAACTGTGCATTCTTCCCAGCAAAAAGACATCTCTTGTCAGAGAATGTTGTCAGACTACAAGATTTTCAACAAAGGAAGCTTGCCGTAGCCCATCTCGTCACTGGATTTGAAGGTACACAAGACGTTTTTGTTTTGTTTTCAAAAAACCCCGCCACAATGTCATTATTTTCCAAAATGCTTAAATTCCACCCCCTTTGACAGGAAATTATTTGGAGTTATTTAATCAGAAACTGCAGAGGAAAGAGCTCATATTGAAAGATGAACTTAAGCTTCTCCTTCACTTGTGCCAGTCTGTGGAGGACATGGCGATAGCCAAAGATGCCATTTATAGGTACAAACATTTCTTTACTGTAAGATGGTATAAGTATCTCAAAGCTGATTGTTTTGCATTAAATACTCATACTAGGCTAAATTTGGATTGTACGCAGGATTGTAATGGTACTGTGGCTGTTTAGACACTGCAGAAAGGTTAAAAGCTGGCTGTGAGGTTTTTACAGTCTAGTGCCCGCATATTTTTCTGAATTAGATACGATTTCTCAATTATCTTCTACACTTGTTTACAAGGTATCATGAAGAGAACCGGAACTTCGCTTTTGGGGAGTTTAGGTTTGGTCCCCTCTTCATGAGACTATGCTATGAGCTTGGTTTGGAGAAAATGGCTGCTGAAACACTTACTGATAAGGTAGGCCTTTGGCACTACTCTGCATCAGCTTTGTAAAAGAAAACTGCCATGGATACTGTGGGGAAAATGAATAGTAACTTTCCTTCTCACTTATCATGACAGAGTATGAGAGGATTCTTCAGTGATTCAACCTCGTTTAACATCGCAATAGACATGTTATTTACAAAAGGGCGTTACCAGAGTAAGTAACAAATTACCATTAAGGCTAACGTTAAAAGGAAAAAAACAACTACACAATAATCTGCTTTTAAATGTCATTGCAGATGCACTTGAGATACTCAGGGATATGAAGAACCAAGGCGTGTCATTCAACAAGGACACATTCACACTGGCATGTGGTTGCTGCTATAAACAGGTAGGAGTCAGATTAATGGGGTGTAGTGTGTATTATTATTATTATTATTATTATTATTATTATTATTATTATTATTATTATTATCTGGCCACTAGGGGCACTAGGGGCACTAGGGGCACTAGGGGCGCTTTCGCACCTGAAAATCCAGACCAGGGTTCATGTTGTTACATTGTATACATTTGATCCCGTTAGTTTTGGTTTCACATTGCAATTTTGCGAGCGCACTTAAAAACTTTCCATGACGTACCTACGTCCTGTCGTCATCACCCGCGTCGGCTGCGTCTCCCTATACTTGACATTGATTGGTTTGGAGACGGGTGTGCGTCTGACGTTGGCGTGTCGTCAATTTTCCGTATGAATGGAGAAAAATTCATGAACAGATTAATTTTGTTGCCATTATACTATAATTATTATGGCATTAGCCTACCACCAGTACTCAAGACTAGTTCAAATTCCCCAAATGAACATCCTCGTTGTGTTATTAGTCTGCATTTATATGCGTTTTTTTTATTTATTTGACTTTTGATTTCTTCGTCGGACCAAATTACAATGAAATACTTTGTCTCCTCTTTGACCTTTCATACACTTCTTTTTCTTCTTCTATTATTTAATGGTTGACGATAGCCTGCCTCAACCTCCTGTAATTGGTCCAAAAGTCAGAACCATCCAAAAAAGTGTTTTCACAGTGCATACGAACCGAACTATGGTCTGAGACCCCCTCTTTTGGTCGGACCAAATATTAGTCCCTTGGTCCGTGGTCCGAGGCACCTTTCACACCTGCTATTTTGGTTCGAACCAAACTGAATAGTCCGACGGTCCGGACCAAAAAAGGTAGATGTGAAAGCATCCTTTGAGGCAGAACATCGCAAAGGATGGTCCCCACAACATGCTTGCATACATAGGGACCCAAAGGGTGGCGGGGGTGCTTGTGCTCTATGAAATCACATGCTTTCAGTTAGAATCCAAAGAGAGCGCTAGTCAATTCTGCTTAAAGGTAGTCCTTTTTTACAAGAGGGTTGTATGGTAATTGGAGGCAAAATGCAAATTCTTTTCAGGTATTAAATGCAAGGTAAAAAAAAAAAACTTCAGTCATGCTAGCTAATACTGGATATTACACACTACCAGTTTAGTTAATAATTATGCATATTTGTTGCTTATTTAATCTCCCACGTTCTTTTCCGTAGAACACAGCTGAATCCTTAGACATCTGCACTGATCTTATAGAGGAGGGAGTGGCCAAAGGCCAGTCCATACCCAGACATGCCTACTGCTTCGCTGTGGCATTAGCACTTAAACAGGTTGGTCTTCTCCTATCCTCTGTATACGCACATCTGTTCAGTGTATATAGTAACAAGTGTGTTCCCCTTTTTTCAGAATGACACGGAAAAGGCACGAAAACTGTATTCATACATTATGAGTACGGACAGTAGAATATGCCAAAATCTGAAGGTAAGTGATATTACCTATCTATCTATGTAGGCCCTGGAGGCACTATATTTATGCTGCGTTTGTTTTTTGGGGTGTTATAGGTTGTGATACTGGCTATGTCCGGAGCAGTGATGGATGCCATTGCTGTCATGGCTGCAGCATTGTTGCCTAAAAGTCCTAGTTTTGTGAAGAAACACGAATTCTCTCAGGAGGTGGTGAGTGAAACGCACATTCAGCGAAATGGAACAGTAACAATCAAGATGGGGTGGGATGTTGCAGTTTCTGACTGAATGCAAAGCCCTCTTGTGTCGAGACACCCACCCTACCCCATGCCTTCTTTTATGCTGCCAGGTAGCTGTTTGTTTTACGTGTTTATGTATGTACACGTGATCACTGCAACGGAATGAATTATGTCCAATGGTAAAAAAAAATATAGGTTGATTTTCAGGCTCCATAACCCATTTTAACAGGTGGATCTTCTCTGCGCACGGGGTGAAGATGGACCACACATGGCGAAGGTGGAGGAGATGGTGACACGACTGGAGAGAGCTGGTCAGGTGACCCAGCGCAGTGTGGACGACATGCTGTGCCACACCCCGACCGGGATGAGGAGGCAAATGGAAGTAATGGAGGGGAGGAGGTTCAGTCGAAGAACTCTTACGCCCCTACAGTCCACTCTTCTGACAGAGTAAGGGTGGAGTGAACTTAATGGAGAGAGAGAGAGCATATTGACGTTGACTTCATTATCATCACTGTATACAGTACTTCTCCTTTCAGATTAGACAGATGTGTGTACGCAGGGGTTCTTTCTGGTCACGTACAGCAATTTAGGCTGCTCCACACCCTTGTCTATTGCAGCTTTAAAGCAATGTGTAACTTTTGTTAAATCCTCAACTCTATGGCTGTCTCACCTCAATACATTCAAACAATACACTTGAGAGTTAAATAACTTGAGAATATATCTTCTACCAGTAGAGATGTCAAGTCAGCTTTGTCCTTGCTTGGAAGTGTTTTTTACAAAACAATGGAGAAATTAATATCTACTTAGTTAGTCTTGTAGTGCAGATGAGAAATTATATCATGCCAAACGATCATCATGTGATCTTATAAGGTCGAATGTGAAACTGAATTTCAATACTGTAGAAAGTTTGCAGTGCATAAAGGCTGCTTGTCTTCCTGTGTATCATATACTGACCACAGTAAGGGATTTTGTAAGCATACGTTATGCATATATACAATTTGTGTAAATGAATAATTAAAGACCCATAATAGAAGTGATTTTTGATTTCCGTTTTTGTTCTTGGCAGATAGAGGTTCTTCGGGCCCATAATATATATCGAAAACATTTTCTTCACACCCAACTTGTAAACAAACGATGACGTACTACTCAAAGCCCCTCCTACTCGAGCCTTCAGGAGCGCAACGGGAAGAGAACAACGGGAAAGCTCCAGCTAGAGCTGGCAAAAACGACGGGGGTTGATAGCGTTTTTGTCGCTGGAGTTGTATACATTGTTTGAGAGTATTGTATTTTTGTACGGGAAAAGAAAAGCCAGGACAGATGCAGGGTGTCGCTAGTATAAAACACGTATAACTGCTCGTGGCGTGGCTGTTAACATTAGCTAGCTAGGCAACTTGAATTTTAAACAGGGTAGCTGTTAACAATAGCAAGCTGGGCGACGAAATATTACACGTCAAATACGCTTTTGGGTAGTTTGTGTTTTTTAATCAATTGACAGACGCCGTCTGCCGTCTTAATCGCCTAAACTAAATAACTAACGAAGTAAGAGTTCAGTGGTAGTTGATAACGCAAGGTGGACTGTCTCTTTCGCCTCTGAATAATTGATTTGGGAAGCTAACACTTTAGCCGCTAGCCATCATCCACAATGAGCACCGTGAAGGCTGCTGCGCCCACCGAAACCGTCGCGGAAGATGATGGCATGACCTGGTGGTACCGATGGATCTGCAAAATTGCCGGAGTTTTGGGAGGAATGTGTAAGTACTTTATGTCCACGTTCATTTTTGTCGCATAAAATTATTGACCCAGCTGATTCAGCAGAGGGCGCGACTTCTGGAAAATATATCTGAAATTGCCACGTTTAATCAGATAATGTTGTTTTACAGTGTAGAGTCTGACAGTGTCTGGCAATGTCTGTTATGTTTATATGGCCTGTTCTCCACACCTTTTTATTATTATTTTTATTAGTGAACTTCTAGGTTATGTTGAATATTCCATAGACTGTTTCTGATCAAACCTCCAATGGTTGCTTACGTTCCATTAGAACAATGTCACACCGCGCTGTACCCTCAATGCAGTAACCAGGTAGAAGTCACGAACGGGGCTATAGGCAGGGCACAGCTTCGTTTAGCATATCCCAAATGTTCAATAAGAGGGCCGCAGTAATTCAGTTTATATGTAAACACGAGAGCTTAACATACCCCAAGTGGCCTTCTTGATGCCCTTTTCATTTAGCGGTTTGTGATACACTGGTTTCTTTGTTGTGGATATGTTTAATAAAAATAAACTCATTGTTAAAGTGAGTGAAAACATTTCAGATACAGTCAACTTCAGACACAGTAACATGTCATGTCGCCATAAGCTTTAACGATATTGACTTCACTTTAAAAACGAAATTCCTTGAGAAACAAAATGTCAAACAAAAGTATTCCTTTTGGATTGGAGCAGTGGCATCTTGTTATATTTACTTTAGATGTTAAGATTTTGGTGGAAAGGGACTGAGTTTTGATCCACTTTCACGCACGGTTAACTAAACAGACCTATGTTGCATCACATGCTGTATGTGTAAATTCAGTAAGAAAAATAAGTGATCTTTCAGCCTGCAGCATTGCACCTCTCACCTGTCTCCCCATCTGATGTCGCGTGAGACAGGTGTATCACATTGTCTCACTGGAACACTGCATACTCAGTTGGCTCTGTATTATTCAGCACCTTGGATATGTTGCATGGACCCTACAATGGTACTCTGTTAGCCCTGCTGTAGGGCTGTATTGGCATCAGGTATACCGTTTCCATGCTAAAGATCACTCCTCAGTCTACCTGCGGGGTTGTAGTCTGGCTTGGCTACAAGGTGTTAAAGCTACTGATCTTTCAGCTGAACACAAAGGCGATTGTATAGCCAGTGATGTTGGTGTGTCACTGGTTCTGCATCCATGTTAGTGGAAAAATAATATGACTGATACTTGTTTTCAAGCAAATATTACTGTTTACTATTTACTACTTATCAAAAAAACTCTCGTCTTATTTCCCAGAAATGGATTTCTATCAACTTTTTCCTTTTGCAGCAAAAAAATCATTGATTTGCGGGCAGAACAAATTTCTGCAATTGGTGTGAAACTATTTACTTTTTTTGTGTGAATGATTCTGACGAGAAAAACACATCCGGTGTTGAAATATATTTAGTTATTTCCAGAATGTTACAATTTGGTCATTAGCAGATGTTGCTTGTATCCAAAGTGAGTTTCTTAGTATATTTTAGTGTATGGGCTGATCCAGTATTTCACTGTCATAACGCCTTTTACATTGTTCTAATGTAAGGTAATATTCTAGACATGCTATTGTTGTGGAGAATACATAACAATTGTTTCCTGTGTCAATCATACAGCCTGTGCCATCTCAGGAGTGTGGAACTGTGTCACTGTGTATCCCTTGAACATCGCTGCTGGAGTGTGGATGGTGTAAGTTCCTCTTAAAGGTCCCGTTTTGTTTTAGTTGTTTGTTTTTCTTCAGTTGTGTGTGTATATAAATATATATTAATATTAATTATACTCACATACAGTACATACACGCATACACTTATGGGCCTTATCATTCCAATTTCCAACTGTCATTCTGCACAGACTTTTTATCCCATCGACTTCGAGCTGAATCGTCTGTCTGTCTGTTCTGTGTAATTGGACTCATTGAACAGATGACTGACTCACTGTCTTTTTGTCCCCATCATGTCTCAAGGTTAAACGCCTTTGTGCTCTTCCTGTGTGAGGTTCCATTCTGCTGCCAGTTCATAGAGTTTGCTAATGCGGTAGCAGCGCGTGCGGACAAACTCAAGCCATGGCAGAAAGCCTTCTTCTACTGTGGGTGAGGAGACAGCAGCAACCGTAGCGTCACCTGACGTGAGCCGCGGGGGCATTGCTTTTGACCATGTGTGTGTGTGTGTGGCACACAGTGTACTTGATACTAATGCACCATATGAACTGACGTTATTGGTTGCAGAATGGCTCTGTTTCCCGTATGCTTGAGTTTCTCCTTTACAACCCTGTTTGGAAACGCCATCGCCTTTGCTACGGGTGTCCTCTATGGCCTCGCCTCTCTCGGCAAAAAGTAAGATGATTCATATTTTATGCTATTATATTCTTCTTAGAAAACCACCAGTTTCTTTATTTGGAATATTTAAAAAATAATAATAATTTCTGTCCCATTAATAAATAAAAACTAAGGTTCATACTAAAATAAGTAATTATTGTTCTTTGTCAGCTTTTAATCAGTTAATAGACTTGGTTTCTATGCAATATTTTCCTTTTTTAAATGTAATTTGTAAGTAGCAAATGTTTGCTACCAAAGCTGGACTTACTTCATGCCCACACAACCCATCAGCTGTTATTTCACTCCACTACATTGATGACATTTTAGTTACTAAATGCTTGACTTAATGTAAGTATAAAATCACTTCTAAAATCGGACTAAAAAAAGACTAAATTCATACTATTTTTTTAAAATGCTGTGAAACTTAACACCGCCCCTAAAAGCTTTTCTCCTCCCCACCTGCCTTCCTACTTCCTTCTTTCCTTTCCTCCCTTCCGGAACTTGCGCTCCTCTCTGCCCCGCCCGGCTCAGGGGAGATGCCGTGACCTACGCCCGGCTGCAGCATCAGAAACAAGGGGACGAGGAGAAGATGACAGGGACGTTAGATGGCGTTCCCGAGTGAGGTCTCTTGCCCCGGTGACCCCTGCTGACCCCTTTTATCAGTTCTCACAAAGGATTACTCAGCCCCAAGCCTCATTTATTTATTGAACCTGCTGCATTATCTGTGTCTAGACCTAGACTTCTCATTAAGCATAGACGGTACACGGTGTGAAAACAACAACAACGTCCCTTTAGATACTCTGTGGTGTTTTGTTTTATGAGTTGTATTGTTTATTTTCTACTGTCAACTGGAGAGTGGTTCGGCAAATACAGTCTGTCGCGTCCTTCTAGCCTATGAGCTTTACAAGGAATCTGAATAGAATTGATGTGGGTGTGAAACATTACACACATTTAAGTTCCTCTAATAAGACTGAACGGCTGTGATTCAGAGTTGTCGTGCAACTTGTGTCTACAAACAGTGTGCGTGCATGTGCACACGCACACAATGTTAAACTACAGGTGGCGTCATCTAGATTAGGCCTGGCTATTATTTTGGGCAACACGTTCAAACTGAGAAAGTTTCCTGTGTTTTTGTAGCATGCGTGTCATACAGTTGGTGAATAGGGATACACGAGGGATGCACATTCAAAAAGCTTTTAGCTGTAAGAAATAGTCTAAATATAATAGCCCTGAATGTAGCTTTACTTTAGTAGTTTTTCTTTAATGAGCTCAACTAAAATGTGACTAGGGTGATTATAGACTAATATACATTAGCACATACTGTATTTTCAGCTGGGGTGTGGGTGTACTACCATAGTTATTTCCTTTTGTTTTTATTTAGAAATCAAGTCATCTGGAGTAACCTTAATGTCTTGCACCTTTTTAGACGAAGAAAATATTATTCTGACTAATTCAGCTTGTAGTTTATAGTTTATTTTCTTAAATTTTTTTAACACAATAATGTTCCTCGAGTCTTAATGTCAACAGAATGTAGCTCTCAGTAGAGGGATTTCATGGCGATTTGAGGCAAAATGCTAGTTATTCTCAGGTATCATGCATGTATGCACTAGATATCGTAAAAGCCTGCTCAAAACAGGGTTTAAAACATATGAGATCATGTAATGACACTAGATCCTATACACACAACGGACGTGTTACAATGCAACCCAAATTTTGTCCCTACGTTGTACTTTTTATTTAAGTTTTTATTATGATTTTAAAATGCCACCTTGAAATCACACACCGCATCTAAAATAAACTTGTAAGTCCAAATAGGACTTTTAATTAACTCTGAATGGCAGCCTAAATCTGTATTAGAAATCTTTATGGGCATTAGGAATGTGCTTGCCATTGGGAAGTTACCTGGTATACCCAAAGATTTTTCCTTTTTTATGTTGTTTTGTTTTAACTTTCATGGGTTTCATTTGTTTCCAGACTTTAACTGCATGGTCAAAGCACCGGACCTTGAACCCTCGGGCACTATGCTTTTATTAATTTTGCTTGCATGTTTCTGTGTTGTTGAAGCAGCCGACATTCCCAAACTGCTGCTGGAGGTTGTGTTAAGTGTGAGTTGGAATAAGGAGAATGTGAACAAATCTGAAATGCTATTGTGAAATACTTCAACCTTTCTGATCTTGTTAGGAATTTGGTGTTACTTGAATGTCTCCTGGTTATTTAACACTAATGAGGTGGGTGTGTGTGTGTGTGTGTGTGTGTGTGTGTGTGTGTGTGTGTGTGTGTGTGTGTGTGTGTGTGTGTGTGTG
>JAODLI010001772.1:0-10991 GCA_027575585.1 Percopsis omiscomaycus
GAGAGAGAGAGAGAGAGAGAGAGAGAGAGAGAGAGAGAGAGAGAGAGAGAGAGAGAGAGAGAGAGAGAGAGCTGTGTCTAGGTTGACAAAATCTGCACCCTTACTTTCTGGTGACATTGTCATTTTACAAGCGAGGAGTTTTGCCGGAGCAGAAGATTAGACATGGAAACAGCACTCACCAGCCTGACTGAGTATTACCTGAGGGAGGGGGACCTGTTCAACAATTCTCCCTGCCTAAGCACAAAAATAAAGTAGTGACAGTGTGCTCAGTGCACACCGCAGCTTCAGGAACGCGCACATTGGGGTTCACCGCGAGGTGCCAACGGGGGCTTGGACGAACCCAGCCGTTAAACGGCCATGAATTAATAATTGTAAACAAACGGAGCTCGCAAATCGTTTGAAGTCTCGGAAACAGAGGCATATTATTGTAATTACGGTGTTTCTTTAGTGACGATAAGCATATTTTTTGACACTGTAGCCTCTGGGTGGGGGTAGATGGATGGGCACACCCCGGAAAGTGGCGTTAGGGCAGTACCCACCACATGCGTCTGCCAACTGCCAGACAAGGCTCCCTCCGCACAGTGCATGGCGCGTTATTTACTGAGGCTGACGGAGGTGTTGTGTGTGCAGTACATCACTTCCCATTGGCCCGGCTGCACGGGGAAATAGAGGCACTCTGATGACCTAATCAGAGCAGCGTTGGTTCAGCCAATCAGCTGACACGATGCGGAGACACCACCATGGTGGCTCGGGGCGCATGCTGGTGTCCTTGTGTGATGCCTTGTTTGGTTTAGTTTTATTCTTCCCTTTTTTTCTTGTTTGCGTCCCCAGCTATCCTCAGTGATGGCGTGTGGCCCTGGCGTGGGTGTTGCGCTCTTCTGACAGAGGAAATTAAACCGAAATGACAGACGAAAGGGCCAAATGGCTTCAGAACGGATAGCGCTGTTAATGAAAGTCCCCTGCTCTGAAAATGGCGTTTCACAGGAACCTCTGCAGCGCAGAGGGCTGCCATGAATATTCAGCACCTCACCCTGTCAGGCTTATTTAGCATACTAACAGGAGAACAGTGTTTTGGATCAAATTCCCCTGCTTTGGAAGAGAGGTCAAATGTTTGGTGGAAGTTGCATGAATTTGTCATTCCCTTTTTCGGGTTTAAGCAAAGCAGCTAACATGGATTTGTTACTACAGTACGTTCTACACCAATGGCAGGTAAATATATGCTTTTCCTATGGAGGAGATTAACCAGCCACATACAAGCTCATAATTGGTTGGATGACAGCTTTATTAACATTTGCGGAGGAGTGGAGTTCTTGATTACCGGCTAATGGGGTAGCTTAGGCAGTGAGCTCATTTACATCCTGATACTACATTATACAGGATGCATGCGTGTAACCCGCCCTGACATTTTTCTTGTGATGCCCTGGCATTTGAGCATTACTTTTTCCCCCCAAAAGAACCATCCTCAGCATGTGTACCACTGATGCATTTATTTCTGCTTGTATTCCAAACTATTCCTTGTTTATGCTGTTGACGGTTATTTGCAGGGAGTGGGTGGCATGCCTGTGTGTGTCTGAAGAAATAAGTGTGATGGGGGGTGTGGAAGTGCAGGTGGTTTTAAGTCTGTCAGGACAGGACAAATTGTTGAGGGTATGGTTCACGGGACTCAAGGGGATTGGGAACAGGTGTGGGCAATGGGATTAATCAGAAACATTATAGAAGAGACAGACCAATCCTGAATAGAACTATATGGGAGAAGTCCGTAATGCCAAAGATGGCGTTTGTATGCACATTTCCCGCCCCCAAAGAGTCAATCTTCTGCTTTATTTGGATGCAGACTTTTCCACAGAAAAAGGAGAGCGGGAGAAACAGAATGGACACGGATATGGAAGGCGACACACCATAGATTTGCTTCTGCTTCTGCTATACCCGACTGCAATGAGAATAAACTTGCTAGAGATTGTCTGCCTATGTTTAAACTTTCCTAGTCTGTGAAGAGCTAAGTCCTCATATACAGTATATGTCATTTTAATGTATTGCTCCGCAACAAGGCAGGTGGCATATGTCATATTGCAAGTCAACTCATTGTGGAGGACAGCCTAATCCATGAAATTTACTGTAAAATCTGATTTGTGACAGCAACACTTGGAAATAGAATGGCATTGTAATTGTCTTGTGCTGCTGGCCAGGGCAGATAGAGGCAGCTGAGGAATGGATAATGGGTTTCATGGCTGTGCGTGTAACACATTTAACAGGTTATGGTGACCTGTTTGCGAGGGCTGGCTGTGACCTTTCTGCATGGCTGTGACCCCCTGACCCGCACCTGACCCCACCGCCAGACCAAGACCAAGGGTTTAGCAATAGGCGCCCAATGTGAACTCTGTGCCGTGTACTCAGGGTCATGACCTTGAGCTATTTACATACAGTATGTGATATCTGGTTATTCTTATAGGATGGTTACTCATTTACTGTATGCGGTTTATCTCTTTTGTGTTACAGATTTAGAAAGCAATGATATGTTTACTGCACATCTGATCATAGATATCCATGGAAATGGGTAATCACTTAATTTTACTTTGTATGCTAATGTCACGTGCAATGTAATAATATAAAATAAGGTTGAAATCAAGCTTGTTTGTTTTTGTTTAACAAATTCCATAAATTCCTGAATAATAAAATATTTTATGATAGTTATCTTTGATTTTTGCATATTAATACATTAATTACTTAGCGTTATAGCTTTATAGCTTATTATTTAGTGCAAATGTGTTTTTGATTCATGTGATAACTCAGGTTTTATTGTAATAATTGATCCATGATTATAGGGTTCATTAATAAATATTTAACAGATCACTTACAGTATGTATTTTGGAGCAATTTTATTTATATAATACATTATAGAGTTTGTTTTCTGTAGTTTGTTTTTCCTTGGATAATTCCATCCATCAGATATGCAATGTTCTCTGTTTCTATGTAAATGTGGTAAAATGCAGACTTTTATGTTATTTATTTATTAAGGTCAAAAGAAATCATTCTGCTTCAGCAGCCTCTTTTAGTACATGCCTACCTTTATGGAAGAGCAGAACTTAAAGCTGCAATACTTAGTTTATGACCACTAAAGGGCAGAAACTGGACTAAAATGAACTAGTACACACTCCCCACCTAAAACAAAATTCCAACAGTACTGTTAGAGACGGGAGACGGATTTTGGCAATCCGTCTCCCGGGGGCGAGCTAATTGGCTGCATATTGCATAGGTGCTAAGCAAGGGTTCAGGTTTGACAACACAGGAAATGCGAAATAACAAAAAGACCATTTGTCGACGTGACCATCATGACACACACTGACAGCAGGTGGTCATAGTATTTTTTTTAAATTGAGAATTTTCTATTAAAGCTGATTTAAATCACAGAAGTTTGACAAAATACTCTTGAGTTGACTCCTCTCATTAATGTCTTAATTCTGTGGCAGATGAGCTCAGAGTCTGGCAGGGCCTTGCATTCTGGGGCCCCCCTACCATCACTTGGACAGATGGTGGTTGTGGGTAGGGGGGCAGCTGTGACTAGGGGACATACAGACGGCAATGAGTAAGAGGCAACCATAACACAGTGGCAATGACAAGGCCCGAGACGAGAGGAGGAGAGCGAAGGAAGCAGCCGGAAAAAAGAAATGGAGGGTTCAAACAAACCCTAGGGTTCAAGTCTTACAAAACTAACTGAGCAACACACTGCTGGAAACTCCCAGGGTCTTTAAAGGAATACCAAAAACCATAACTGTTGTATGAATTAGTCACTTCACAGCCTGGAATGCTGGAAGAAAAAAGGTTGTACTTCCTTCCCTTCATGAAGAATGTAGCTAATTTTTTCTGACCCAATGGAATTGATAGATGATCAAAATGTAGGGAGGGTGGGGGTCCTTCATCAACTCCATTGTATCAGAAAATGATTACATCTTCCCCCGTGAAAGAAATGCAAGTTCTTCCAGCATTCTATGTTGTGAAAGGTGAGTAATTAATACAGCATCAGAATGTGATTTCATATATATTTGAAACCATCCCATTACTATATGAGGGCATTACTGTATGACGGTATTTTTACGTGTATTGTATGGCAAGCATTATAACTAAGTAGAATTAGCATTTTATGTCCAATAACTAGGGGTGTCCCTGACTAAGGATTTACATAGTCGAATCTGATTAGTCATCGTCGACTGATCGTCAAATCATATTCATACATTTTTTTTTGCTCATTCATTATATGGAGGGATAAACTGACCGATTATAAATTATATCTCCATGGTATCGGCACTATCTTGTTCAGGAACGGGCCAAGTGGCAGAAACTTCAGGCAGTATTTCAGGATGACTAATGACAAATTTCAGACTAAAGAAATCTCGTTCACATTAATAAATCTGTTAAATGTTAAATTAATATATTCATATCAAAGGTTTTCAGCAATACTTTCCCATATGTTTCCTTAATTTTGTAAACTTTGTGGCCTTTATAAAAAACGTGTTGTTCCGCTATTGTTATGTGACATCAATGGTTCGTTGTGATTGGTTCAACACATGCACACTAAGGAGATTGATTAAAAGCACATTTTGAAAATTGAATTAACATTAATAGGCTAATATTTATGGAATGGCAGTCGAATCGGGCTCATTAGATCGAACCGTTGAATTGTCGACTATTCATGGTCGACTATTCATGGTCACCCCTACCAATCACCATTATGTCAAGTTGCAACCCGACATTGTTTGCATGCAAATTGAGGAATGCAATTGGATAAATACATAAATGTAAAGATATGATAAATAAGAAGACTCTTGTGAGTCTAAGACTACCATATTAAGGCAACAGGCTCTGCCCATCTCCTCCAAGCCTAGTGCAGAGTGTGCACCCCTCGTCTCTTCTTTGTCACTGTGAAATTCATGTTTTCAGAGGCTCCTGCCCATCCAATCAAACACCGTTCACTCCATTAACTAGCTTCTTCTGATATCTCCGCGCACCAAATATGAAGTCAAGGAAAACTTCAGGCTTCTCCCTCGTCCCAGTTGATGTTCCCGTTTGGCAGGAAGGCTGCATAAGAATGAGCTGTGAGCAGTGTTTGGAGTCCAACTGTGGGGCCTAACTCTAGCAATGAGCTGGCATTTGCAGATAGGCATGCACCGACTGATGGAGTCACTCTGAGGGCTTCTGAGGGAATTTTCCTCACTTTTTCTTTGGTTGGGGGGTAAATTATGCTGTACGGTAAAGGGGTGAGTGTACTTAGGCACGGTGTGCTCATGCACAAGGCGGCAGCCTAAACTGGAAGCTCATTTGAGCACGATATTGACATATGCGAAACTAGTCATTGCTGGCGTGCATTTTGGTTATCTGCCACCCTCACTTCAGTTATCACTCGTCTTTGTGTCATATTGAGACCGACAGATTGCTGCCTTTAAAAAATGGAAAAATGTTTTCGGTTCTTCAGGTGGTCATCTCTCTGTATATTATTCTTAAGGTAAGCCACAATAAATACATCTGTTGAATAGAAGGGGAGAAAAAAAAACTATTAACGACTATCAACTTTTTTCAAATGGCTGCCAAGCTTCTTTTTTTCCCAATTTGATTGCTTTCGGTTTTTCTAGAGCCACAGATGCTGTTTGCAAGTATATCTGGAGTTCTTCTGGGGCCATTAAGGACAGCAGCATGAGATGTTCTGCTTGGAAAAACAACCATTTCTAATTAAAGAGGGTCTCCAAATGTGGGGGTAAACAGAAAAGGCTCCAAATGGTTGTCATTAGGGGCTCATGTCAGATCATACAGGTTAGGCCTCTGCTCTAATTAAATGTGATCTGTTCTCGCCGTTAGACTCCTCAGCCAAACGCACCACAGGCATGTATGTTCAAACAGGTTCAAACTCATTTACAGTCCAAGTGTTCACTTATAGAGCGAATGGCTCCCCCCTCACGGGGCCTGGACGGGTTGGAGGCCTAACAAGATTAGTGTTATATATAGCAGCAGTGAGGAGAACCTCTCTGCAGACTCCAAGGCTGCTGATTTGTGTCTCTCTAGCCGTATTTGAGGAGAAAATGCCAAACAGTCTCCTCATGGGAAACTCTCTGATGCATTACAGCAGCTGTGGATCAATCAATCTGCCCATTTCCAGCTGTACCCATCCCTCCCCTTGCCTGCCTGCCTGCCATGACAAACATACCTCAGTGGCTGTGCCAGGGGTCGAGTCTACTGCCCCATCACTGTATAGTGAAATACACCTCCCTCTGTCACCTCCTTCTCCTCCTTCACCTCCTGCAAACATCCAGGGGCTACGCCCGGTTGCCTCTAGCCTCAAGCCATGTCGTGTCAGTTTAAGGTGGGAGCAGCAGGGGATGGGCGGTTTGGGAGGGTTTGTGTCAGAAAACGTGGAGCTGCCACGCTTGTTTTGATGAATGGACCTCTCTGTGCCCGTGAGTGACAAATTATCCGAGGGTCGTACGGCTCGTTCATCACTGTCAGCGGGGGCCTGCTACTTGTGCCGTCCACCGGCTCAGTCTCCGCCCCCTTATCTCCTCCACCTGGTCACGGAGATCGCCAGTGCACCAGTAGAAGTAGGGGAGGGAGGGAGGGAGTGGGAGAAAGGGGGGGTCGGGGTGGGAGGTTTACAAAGACCCACAGAAGTGCAGCCGAGAGGCAGCACTTTCTAGGGACGGTGGTGTGAACGATTCAGTCCAGACAGTCCATTACAAGACGGTGCTCTTCTCTTTCGAGATTGGCTGTATTGTCAGATTACCCCCTGTAGCGGATGGCTTCGAACAGGTGCGATTAGTCACCGCCCCGTTATCACTTGATTGAAGTTAATTTGGGGAAGGGAAAAGCCGGCGGACGATAAGTATCGTGCTGTTGAACAAACCGAGTGGCAGATTGCGTCCCTCAACGCGCGGCTGCGCCTGGTCGCTAATTAAGCAGGTAGGGGGAGGCGGAGCAAGGGGAATCTTATCTCCTCCTCGGCAAGGCAACGGCGATAGCGCTTAGAGGACTAAGCGCTAATTAATTACTAACTAACAGAGTGTGCGTTTACCATGACAAACCTGCTCAGCTGTCCCATTACCGGTGTTGTGGCACACATAAGTGTAGAGATGCATACACCCTGTTAAGCATCTCTTTTCTATCTCTCATCGTCGTGCTTGCCTCTGATGCATGGGTGTGCTAACCGGACAGGGCAACGGAGGTAAAGTAGTTGTTTTTTTGTTTATTTTTCCCCAGGTTGAGGTACTCTACTTTTGAAATGCGGTGCAAAGCAAGGTGCACTGGTGATGGATGGGTAGTGGACAGCTGTCGACAGGCAGGGGAGGGCGACAGGGGCCGAGAGCACCCCGGCCGAGACCCACCTAATTCCCCGGTCTTATTTTGTCAATAAACAGCAGCCAGTGGCACTCAATTAGACGGCTTTATTGACTATGCTCCCCGGGCTGTGTCAGATGTCAGCCCGGTGACACAGCGTGATGTCCGGAGCTGACACTTTCTCTGAGATTACAGAAAATAGAAAAATAAGAAAGGAAAGATCAAGGTAGCCAAGAAAAAAACAAGGGGGAGGAGGCAGCCAAAAACATTCTAAGGAAAGGGGGAGGGATGGGAGAGAGAAAGAGAGTGAGAGAGGAAGAGGATGGTATTTGGATTTTTTCAAAGCATTTTTCTTAGGCAGTCAGGTTATTATGTCTGGTCGTGCCTGTGCTTTCCTAATGTCAGATTGCCATGGTGAACGGGTGCCCAAGCAAAATGTAAATCTAAAATAAACAGCTATGACGGTGCTGGCAATTGACAGCGTTCACTTTGATGTCCTTTGTGTCTCCTGCCTCTGGAGTAGTTACAGTTGGAAAATTGTCTCTTTCTAGACTGCAAACAAATCATTTTGTTCCCTCTCATTTCTCTCCTTGAGACCAACAGACTCGAGCAGCCGTGCCTGCTTTTGTGTGTAATTGATTAAATGACACACTCTCAGGCTTAGTCCCACCAACAACAACAAAGCCATCCTAAGGAAGGTAGATTGTCAAAAAACCTAAACACTTTTTTCATAAAGTCCTTCAAAATGAAAACAGTCCTTTAAAATGAAAGGTAAAGATTGTCAAGCTTCCAAATTGCTTCTTTTTTTTTTTACATGTTTATCTCTCGCCATTAACGCAGGTGTTCCTCCGAGGTATGCGGGGCGTCTGGTGTGTTTCGACGCTCTAATTATGGTCATTAGCGTGCGACATGGCGCTGAGACGCAGCTGTATTGACACCCAGCAGATGGTTCTGTGGTGGCAGCCAGCGCTGTGCCCCTTTGGTTGGGGGGGGGGAGACAGCGGCTCTCCAGCCCAGCACGTGGTCTCGTCCACTCATTTTAGCCTCCGACTCACCTGTTGAGATCCTGGGATGATATCGCCCTATAATCACCATTGCTAAACCAATTAAACCAATTTAACACGTGTTGCCCGATGATTGCACTGCCAGTTAATACCAATTCCTATGTGCTCCCTTTATGCCCGCAGTCTGATTGACTCTGACTATCAGAGCTAATGGCGATGATGGCGGCAAACTACTGTATAAGTGGATGTAAATTTCAGTTGAAATAATGTTAGATATCGTATAATATTGGGTACATGCCTTTAATAACCCCACTTTCAAAAAAATACTGTGCTTGGATTCAATTCGAAGCATGCTATTGGATGAAATATTAACGCACATGCACTTTATAGGTGGGAGTGGCAGGATAGGTCAGATGTGACTGCTTACAATCCAGAATCGATTTCACACCAGGGGCCAAATCTGACTGGCTTGTTGTTGGCTTGTGATATATAAGAGGAATTTTGGCTAAATTACATTTCACAATTAGTCCAGCCCTTGCAGGTCCCTTCAGACAACGCAACTGCTCACACAACTGGAAAAATTTGAATTTTACGATAGGGGACCTTTTAATGGTACTTTAGTTATCACTCGTCTTTGTGTCATATTGAGACCGACAGATTGCTGCCTTTAAAAATCGATGTTTTTCAGTTCTTCAGGTGTTATTTTATTCTTAAAGTAAGCCACAATAAATACAACTGTTGAATAAAAGGTGAGAAAAACAACTATCAACTCCTCAGTCTACAATTAGAATTTCCATTTTGGTTAAAAACTGTTGTTGTTTAGGTTTCAAACTCCAACAGAAGATGCCCCTTCAGGATCTACTGCTCCTACAAGCTACTAGACTGACACTGTTCTTTACCCCTCCCCTTACAGCTACGTGTACTGTCGTGTAGGCAGAAACGTGGGGGTCTGAGTGCGCTATAATGCAATCGATGAGTATACCATTTAATGTTTGCCTGACTATTTTAACAACACTGGAAAATGAATTCTGGATATCCACCATTGTGTGACCGAAAATGATATGGTGAAGTTAAAACTTTCAGCTGCGATGTCATCATGCTCCCATTACATTCCTAGGAAACTCTGAGCACTGAAAACTACGCACACATTTCAGTTTGCGTATCATAAACTGGGATGAGTCCAAGCGTACAGGTTGACCTCATGGTTGGGGAATGGTTCTTTGAGAGTATTAGCCACGCCACGTGGCAGAATCACAAAATGAACATCCACAGCAGCCAAGTAGCCATGCATTTGCCAAGCATAGCTAATTACAGGGGGAGTTTGGCCAACATGTTCAAGTGATTTATGATAATGGGAATGAAAATAAATGTGTTACTGTTCAACAGAGGGCCTGACCATTGATATCTTTCTGTAGCATGTGTAGGCATCCTATGGTGATGGGTGTGAGCGTTTGTGTGCGGGTTGGGTTGAACGAAAGGGAACTTTTATTTTATTTAAGCCCTGGATTTCACATCTTGGTCGTTTACCTGATTTATTTGTTCCCTTCCATTTAAAAGTAAGGCCACAGGATATACTGCTTGGAGCAGTAGTGTACCTGCGCCCACCTGGCGCCTCAGGGAGTTTTCTTCCAGTCCTCGAGTGAACCTCTGCCAACACCTGGCTGCCTTTCACACACTGTGATATCTAGAGCCGAACCAAAACGAATAAAATTCCCACCCAACATCCCCAGTGCCAACGGGCCACTGTTTGAAAAGCAAAACAGCGACACAGACAAGGCAAGGAATTTAAAGAAAAATGTGATAGAGAAGAGAAAAATGTGGGCGAATTACACAGCCATAACATAAAATAAGACTCCACTTTGCACTGGAACGGTTGTCCCAATTTCCGTGACAGCAGACAGGCACTAAATTTGGATAGAGGAAGTTAAATTGATGCTTGCCCTGTTCCCTGAGTAACTCAGGTGTAGACTCCGTGGGTGCAGGTTGTATTACTGTCATATAAAATGCAGTTAGAATCTAAGATTCTGGAAATGGACCAATTCCAAAATCCATCCTCTGCCAAATGTCCAATAACCGGACAATTTGTTAAACCAAATCTGAATTCTTCAGTTCCTCCAAGTTCGCAGAATACAAATTCATATAAATTATATTTTTTATATATATAAATATATATATCTTTGTGCCCACAACCTAGCCTAAATTGTATTACCTCAAACATCAAGCTTCAGAGGGCATCGTGTAATTTGCAGTTGTGCAGAATATTAGATTAACAGTATCAGTCAATTTCATAGCATTTATGTTAGCATTTGGCGTGAGCGCTAAAGATACATGAACTGCTTGGGCTTCAGGGCACATTCAATCAAAAGTTCAGGAAGTAATCATTACACTCCAGATCCAGCAATATTATAAGCACTTGCTTCTGTTCACATCGCAGCCACCTCAGCTGGTGTGCCGCCACAGCAGTTAGCATGCGGATAATGGACCATGTATTTTGGATTTCCAGGGCTTGTGATCCATAATATACTTCTAATTATAACTAGCTATCTCTCAGGCATAGTGACAATTTACCTTGGATTACCCAGTGCCTGGCACCTGGGGCCCATGCAGGAGACACTGTGAGAGAAGGAAGAGTGGAAGTGGGGGGGGGGGGGGGGGTGACGGGGGTAGGGG
>JAODLI010001773.1:0-10990 GCA_027575585.1 Percopsis omiscomaycus
CACACACACACACACACACACACACACACACACACACACACACACACACACACACACACACACACAGAGAGAGAGCATTGTGACTCTCTACAGGTCGTCATGTTTTGAATGTGTCAGAAAAAGCAGAAAAGGCAGAGAGCTGGGACTGGACTGTATGTGTTGGACAGTACGTGTTGCCAGCTGCGAGTTGAGTCTATCATTCCCTCCACGTGTGCCAAATAACTCTCTTCACTCCATATAAAGGAGCTCACAGGACATTAGCAAGTGTTCACAGTAAGCAGTAGTGAAAATAAGTTAGCTAAAAGACAATATGTATATTTATTGCGTTATAGACACACAGTAGAAAGCAACTAGCGTATAAACAGACGTATAGGCTACACAGCAACACAGATGATATCCAACCTTTGACTCAGGCCTGCACTAGAGAAGAGGCTGGGATAGCCCAAAATGTTTTCCACACTGGTTAGAGAGATTATTGGGATACAAGAATTCGTTATTAATTACACATTAAATCATTCAAACGGCGATTATTAACATCATAAGTAAGCTACTTTCCGTTGATTAGTGTGATTATTTGGCACAATAAAAATGCACAGTACAAACTTCTTGCAGGACAAGAGTGGCATTACCTTTTCTCAATAGCATCGATGTTCCGGAGGAGCAGTAAGACCTGCCGAGAGATGTCTCCCTCCCTTTCAGAAAACAGGAGGTGATGACCGGTAATGCATAGAGTGCCTTTAGTAGGTGGATGAAACGGTTGACGCAGCACCACATCTTCAACATTGGCCGTCTTGATGTGTTCCGAAAACTCCATCAAACATCAATTCTCTCAAACGGTCGACCGTTTCTGTGGACCGCTTTCGTTTCTCCTTCCGTCTCTGAAGGTGGTTGAAAATCACTTCCTAGAAAATTGCTTCAGTCTGAGCTGATGTTGAAAGTGAAAACTGTAATAATCAAAATGCCCGGACCCCTCCCCCTTGAGCAACACGTATTCGTCGTGTAGGGCATACAGAACAGATGTAGTGCAGTAGGCAGTGCAGGGGGGGAGAGAGAGCACCAATGAGAAGGAAAATAGGACGGGGATACAATTTCACAGACTCTGTTGTCTTCAGATTCTCATCTGAAGAATGCTTCCTCAAGAAAGCGCCGCTGGTGTAGTGATATCATGCAAGCTTCCTATTCTTGCTAACCGGGTTCGATTCCCTGTCGGCGCACAACCTCTAACCTGCCCTCAATGACTAAAATAAAAGGCGCTTCCTAACCGCCACTAGGTGGCAGAATGCTCTAAAAAATCGTCTTGATTGGTCTAGTAAGCCTCTTGACCGAATGAATTACTTTTTATGGGGAATAAAAAACAGAGGAGAAACGTCTGAGAAATAATAAGATGAATAATAAATATCCACACTGCGACTTTTTTTTTAAAAGTTTTGAATGTAGAAACATTATATCAATAATAATGTAGTGTAACCATAATAAAGGTGTTTTATTAGCCTACTTAGCCAAATAATTATGAATCGTATTTCCCCATAAACAAATCAGTAAAGTAAAGTAAAGTCAATTCCCTGTTAAATATCCAGGTCCTCTATCGCTCTACTGGGAATATGGGCGGTCACTGTCTCTTATCTCGCTATAAATAAGGTGAGGATTGGTGGTTTCGCTGCGATTACCAGTTTGGATGTGCGCTCTTGGAGAGAAAGAGAAGACATTCATAGGTCTATCTGCTGCGTCTCCTCATCTGCCTTAACGCTAACTATTATCAATGGATTTTAAAGTGTTTGTAGAAGATGATATCTCCGAGGGAGACACCGAAGATTTGGACAGCGTGAAAGCACTTACAGAAAAACTGAAGTTACAGACACGCAGACCATCCTACTTTGAATGGCAGGAACGCGTGCAAAGTCGTCCTTGGGAGGGAGAGGCAAACGGTTCGGAGGAAAGCCCAGACGCAGTTGGAAAAGGAGTTAACATGCCGATATTACTGAGAAATGAGAATTCTGAACTAGTTGTACGGAACATCTGTGGCTTTGAAACCATCGATGATGCTTTAGACTTCCTAAGAAAAGAGCTGGTGAGTTACACTACATGTGTCATGTTTCTCAAAGATCAGGTTACATATACCTACGAGAATTATGTTTACCCTGTTTCCCACTGTGCCTCAGTGATCATGTAGGAAATCATTTAAGTATATATACTATACATAGGCCTAGAATTTTCTCCGTTGATGCATGAACACTAGTGTTCATTTGCTTACCTGTGGTGTTCTGCTTCACACGAATACCTGCAGAAAATGCCATGCCATATCAATAAACAAAAAATCACAAAACAAAAAACTGCTTGCATGTGGCTTCCTCGCACAGTCCCAGCCCTGTAACCCCTATAATGACATCATTTCTATCTATTGATACAAAACCAAACACTATATATAGGCTACAAAAGACCTTTTCACATTCAATTCTCAAAGCCCTTTCGGGCATGTCTTTGATTGCAACTTTTCTCGGCTTCATTTTTAGAGAGAGATGCAGGTTCAGGACAACCGTCTGGCCCGCCAGCTGATCCGTCTGCGTGGGGAGATCCACCGTCTCAAAGTGGAACAGGTATGCCACCGCCACAAGGAGATGCTGGAGGACGCCACCTACGAGCTGGAAGAGTGTGACGAGGAGTCAGATCTGCTCTGTGATATCCCCATGAAGGCCGCCTTCGCCCTGTCTACCCCGCTGAAGCACCTGGGCCTCACCAAGATGAACATCAACTCCAGACGTTTCTCGCTTTGTTAAAACAGCCCACATACTGTAATGGCATCGATGAGGACGTGTGTTCCACAGTGTGTTTCACAGTGTGTTTCACAGTGTGTTTCACAGTGTGTTTCACTGCTGTAAGGAGTACATTTTACTTCACTAAGTATCTTTGGCCTGGATCACAGAAAATTTATGGATTGGGTTGGAAGTGCATTAGTTGAAGTCTCTTGCTCTTCGGAAAATTAATAATTGCGTACCCAAACAGCACGATTAATTTAATCAATTATGTTCGTGACTATTTCACGAAGTAGTGTGATATGTTGCATTGAAATGATTCTTTGTGAAGGGGGGCCTCAACATTTACAGGCACAGACCTACTGAAGCACTGAAGCACGGATTTGAACTGCAAGAACTGGGAGTGGAATGTTCCACTCATTTTTAATAGAGGCACACCATCTAGGATGTAGTTTTTTTTTAAGCCAGACAGATATCACATGTTCAGTCAAAATCCAACCTCTAAAGGTACCCAGAGTTGACCTACCTGTAAGCATCCTTGAGCAAGATGCCTAACCCCTATCTGCTCCATTTAATAGCAGCATGTAATTGTACGTCGCTTTGGATAAAAGCGTCCGCTAAATGACCTATTTGGAATTGAATTGGATAAAAGGTAGGCTTTTGTAAATCAATGTGACCCTCTGTATGTTGGGGTCATCAAAAAAACTTTCTTTTGAGAGGGTGTGGCTCAAAAAGTTTGAAACTCTGCTTTAACTCGAGATGGTAAAGTCCAAAGATAATGTTTTACTTATTTTCTGCTTTCTGGTCTGGGTCTGTCCCAGCAGCATTCCCACAGGATGTGAGACCATATTCACATTCTTAAACCTCTTTTCACAGACCCAAAAATAACTGGGTTTTTTGGAACGGTCACTTTGGCTGCGAGGCTGTGCCCTATGCAATAATGTTTCCATTACAATGTCCAGATACTGTGGAGCAAAGAATTTATGTTAGATAGATTAGAATTTATTGTGATAAATAATATTTAGAAAGGTAAATTAGCAGTAGATTATGAAAATATGCAAGTATATTTGACGAGGGACATTATAGGATGCTTATAGTGGTTGATGATAACCAAAATCAAATTGTATGCAATTATAAAATGTAACAAAGTGTAATATTATCACAAAACTGTAAAATACACTACATGTGCACTTAACAAATATTTTGTATAGATATGATTTTTTCACCCTTGGTGTTTTCACCATTACACAAACATCATAAGGTTAAAAAAAAAGAATAAAATGTAAAAAGTGAATGTAAATTGTCAGTTGCATTTATAAACAATTTTTGACTGAATGCCGTGCGTCTGTCGACTTGCTTGTCGGTCCAACCTCTCGTGACCTCAGTCCCTTGTCTCTGTATCAGAACCTTAAACTGTGTCCTGTTATCACACACATATCACCCGGCTTAGTGCTGGCAGGGAAGACACAACCCCAGACATATTGTTCCTATGCAGAATTAAGAAACCAAATATGCAGGCACAATAAAAGAGCACCCTAGGCCTCAGCGATGCACATGGTGCGCCATACTTTGTCATGCAAAAGACCTCATGGATGACGACATGCCAATTGAGGAACTGACTCCATTGGGATGAATGATACCAGATGAGGAGATGGCAAATATAAACCTTATATTTAATGTTCACAATATCTCATGCAATTACCCTTCTCTTTTTCACAATTTTAACCGCTTCATACGCACATGAGCAAGTGGTAAACAAGACGAACAAAAGCTCACCTAAAAACCAGCAAGCACCTGCATGCTTTGCTCGGAGGTGATGGAAAACTCCGTCCTCAGAGATAGCGTCTCAGTATTTGTAACAACATGTGATTTCCAACCACATTTGGAATTTGTGACAACTGTATAGCTAAAAGGAAACGAGGAATACCCCAAAACAGATCACCCAATCAGCTTACATTTTTAAACTTTCAAATCTTAGTTTAATGCAAAAATGTGGATTATTGTGATTCTGATTATATATCGATAATTTTCTATTTAGGATCTTGTGTTCCTGACAAAGTAAATGTATTTCAGTACATATATTTCTAGCATTTAAAAAATCTTTGAATCTTTGGTTTTCAGAAAAGAACGTCCTAATCTGTAACTAGTTTCTTTCTTTTCTTCTCAGTTCAAAGTTTAATTCCTAGATGTATGTTTTTTCTTAAAGCTGCTTGTTTAATGGCAAAAGAAGGTGTCTATATAGCATGTGAAATTATATTCTGCGGTCGCATACTAGTTAGCTCTGTGCGTTTCCTGTATTGTTGGACTGATTTCCTGTCAGTGCATGCTTTGTGGCCTTAAAGAATACAAAGAATAAAAACAGGAGTTTTTATTCTTTGTATGGAGAGGGAGAATGATAGAAATATGTGAAGTGAAAGTTTTTCTATTATAATGTACCTAGAGGGAGTGAGAATTGGCTAGTTTTGGTAGTTTTTTGGTCTACACATTTCTACCCTTGGCAGTCAGATACAAGCTGGGGTGATTATTTGGGCTTCTGGGAGACGCTAGGACACGAACAAGGAGTTTACCTTTAAAAAATATATACTCTAAATTAACATTTGTGTCACGCTGTGTATGAATAAAGGAACAATTGAATGAATACATATTTGTCTTATAGAAAAACATTAATTTCTAAATGTATGTAGAAATACTAAAAGTGTCCAGTCAAACTGATTTAGAAAATAATATGAACTACAAAAGTGATACTAAACCGGTCCTGCGCATGAAAGTCATAACAGTTGGCCACATTGAATATGATGGCTCAAGGTAAGAGAGTCAATGGGATGTTAAGGGCCTGGAAATCCCACAATCCCACACTACCACACTACCACTTTTACTTATTTATACAGGTCTGTTGTATTTTTCTCATCAAGCATATACTGTACTTAGAATAGGGCCATCCAGTATGTATTGCGATCAAATAACGATTTTATCTTTCCACTGTCTTCCATCCATATTATATGTCAAGTCAAGTCAAATACATTTTATCAGCATATTTCATACATTGAAAATAGAAAATGCATTCATTGCACAGGGCACTGGTGATTTCACAATATACTGTAGTGCAATCCACACCACTACCCCCCCCCCCCCCCAACCTGTGCACACAGACCCCATCCCCATTCCATAATATTAATAATAATAATAATAATAATAATAATAATAATAAATAAGATATATCATTAATAATCTCCATGTGTCCTGACCTCTTAACATTGTGCCAACAGTCACCCACACAAGCACATGGGGATCCTACAACATCATCCTGAAACTTATAATTTTACTGCCACACCAGAGATTGTGCTGTAGGACCCCCAGACAGAATAAGCACAGTCTTGGTTTTATAGTAAACAGAAACGGCACTGGGACTGAAAGGTGATCTATCTTGCACATGTCATGCCTATAGGGTATATTTCTTTGATAACGCTTGACTAATAGGCCACGAATAGTAGGCCTAGTCAACTGGGTGGTTACACTTGTTGGATGGAAGATTCACATTTGGGCTCCCACCAATATAAATGTGGTGTCCTGACCCCTTAACATAGTGCTAACACACAGCTGCATGGCAAGCATCTGCTAGCAGCCTGCAGCGCAACCCTCAACCTTTCAACGACAGGAAGTGTCTTGGGCAGCTATCGCTCCGCGCAACGTGTGTGCTTGTGTATATGTGTATGTGTGCGAGTTTGTGTCTTTTTCTCCAGGCACCGCACTCTTGGTATTGATGCGAGTTATGAGATGACATCTTCACACCTCAACTCTGACTGTAAACATCGTGGCTTTATATTTAAGTAGTTATTTTCTAAGAAAGAAGCTACAACTCAAGAATACAGTGTATTTGTCATCATGGATAAACCTACTGAGGCTTAAGAAATCTAAACTCATTTGGCTCTTTGAAGAAAACATTTACAATTTAAGAGGGGTGAGTATCAAAGCAGTGATTCTAAGAGAATAGAGTGTTATGAAAGACAGAGAAAAAATGAAATGTTGAAGGCCAGATGTCAACATAGTGTGTGAAGAGCTCAGTAACACATATTAGTTCAAGTGATATCATCTTGGAGAATAAGGAAATATCATTTGAGTTTCACAATAAGAAGAAATAAAAAGAATCGTTATGATATAGCCATGTTAGTTTAACATCAAGGCCGACAACAACCCATGTTCAAAAATTGTTTGTCTTTAATTTGATCTGAAAAGCTAATTTTACACTGAAACAGAGGGAAATCTAAGCTATTCAGCCATACGTCTACATAATATATGTGTAAAGTTAACCTTTATATAGTTAACTTTAGACATACAGGTGTATTATGTAGAAGCATGGTTTCGTTTTAGATGAGAACAAAGACACAAGTAAAGACAAAAGATGATCAAATCTAATGGCAATTAATTGCTGTGCAAAAAGCAACATTAACATAATGGTGAAAGGTTAGAAAACTTCTTGAATTGATAATATAACAATTTCATCTTTGATGTATTTGTCTATTTATTTGTCTTTACTGTTTGTTTGTCTAAATTAAATGTCAACACACTCGATCAACAGCTGCCTTACTAAATTTCTCATCGCTGAAATACTGTGCAAATAATTATGCAACACAATTGGTATCAGCCTGAAGATAATTCAGCTGCAGCTTATTGTAAAATGAGGGAATCCATTCAGTGGAAAATGTTAACTCTTTGTGTGAGAGCATGCCAGTTTCAGTAGTGCTGATATCTCAATAAAACCTCTATGCACTTAAATGGTTCCATAAGGCATATGGATACAGCAATACACTGTTATTTCTGGGTCAGATTTTTCTCTCCCGGCTTTAGGCCTTTGGGACAGACGATATAAGTCCTCTGACAATGTTACATGAGTGGGCCAATAGGAGCAAAGTGGGCTTGATAAAGCTGAAGCAATGTGCAACTCTATGCTGAGCATGTTTAGATGATATTTAAAAAACTATTATCAAAGAGTAAACTTTGGTCGTGGCCATTTACACATTGGACAACCAGTTGCTATGAAATCTGTATTAGAGGCTGAATGTTATTGGTTTAAAATGGCTGACAAAGACTGGGACATTTGGTGACATATATTTGTAGTTGTATTGATAATGATATATGTGAATATTGTATTTCTTTAATTGAATTTAAGCGTTTAAAGATGTTATGACTATTGCAATTTAACAACTCTAAATAATGCATGTTAATTAGAAGGGCACGGCTTTGCAATCAAGGCAATTTTAAAATAAACAATTATAATTCTGGTTGTATCATTAAACATAATATTTGTGAAACAATTATTATATTTACAACAATGTCTTCTTCCTTTTTATATTTAAGTAAAGATGGGGTGCAATAGCTCAAGCTGCTCAGACATTGATGAATGGATAGAGAATTTGGATGATGTATGTGAAAACTGCAACTGTCCAATGCCACCCGAGAATCAAGTAAGTGCAGATTCACATTCTATGTCATCTGTGTGTGTGGGTTAACACTCACACTTTGTCTTTGATTTTGCTCATCTATATGCTTGTGAGTCCATGTCAGTGTTTATATAAAGTGCAGTGTGTAGGATCTAGTGTGGACCAAGGTATTTCCATATGTAGTCTAGGCATGCATAATACCTGAGCAAAAGTATATATGGACAAAGTATACACAGACACACACTCGCATGCAATATTCCTATAACTCCAGTATACTTCAAACAGAGGTAAATCAAACAAAACAATGCCACATTTGGCCTGAATCAGGAGTTCAACGCCTAGGCCAGCAGAACTGGTTTAAAATGCTATGCACCACTTCCCAACACACAAAATAGCATGTTTTCATAATGAATCGTTACTGGGGGAATTCAAGATACACAAGCCTTTTACATACGAATATATGGTACGAATACGTCAGCATTGAGTTAATCAAGTATATAAAAAGTATAAAAATAGAAAATAGAAAAAAAAGAAAAAAAAATGAAAGTTACGTAATAAAGTTAGAATAAGCGTCTCCGTGGTTTGCCACTGAATCCTCTTTATGTATGTATCTTGTAGCAGTAAATAGAAGTTGATCACAGTACCGTATTTGAGTTCCACACCAGACCAACTTTATTTGACGTATACTGCCAGCTTAAGGGTGCTATGGAGACCTGTCTTTTCCCTGGCCAATAGATACATACTATCCCTTTAACTAAGCTTAAATGTCACTAGGAATGCGTTTAGCAGACATAGCCTAGACTGTAACTGTAATGCAAGGACTATAAAGGGCTATAAACTGCAAGAAAGGGCTCAGCGTTCATTGCAAACGTAGTGTACAACATTTGCAGTGTGTGTGTGTGTATTGGGTGAATTTCCATATATGTGTCCAGGAATGTTTTAGTTACAGTATTTACTGTAACTGCAGAGGAATTTATATTTTGTGAGCTGGATTAATTGGGTGGGTATCCATTTGCTAAATATTGTGTTCCTACATGACTTAGAAGAAAATAACATGTATAAAACAAGCCAAAGTCTGGAAACTAAAAGTAAAATCAACTATACTTATGTGACTAGTGGAATAGACAAGCTTTAAATAAATGCTTTATGTTGAATTACAGTGACAGAATTGAAGGTCATGGTTCACAATGCATACATTTATGTGTCTGAAATCTTCAAAGGCTAAACCCAATGAAAGTAATTCTTTCTCGCCAGTATACAGATTGCCTGATTCCATACCCATCCCAGTGCACGCCTCCAACATCCCCTCTACCAGGTAACAGCATGCACTTTACTTTCCTGTGTGCGTGTGCGTGTGCATGCAGGTGTGCTTGATCCAGATCCTATTGTTGCAGATTCTTTTAAGCAGATTCTGTTTTATTAATCACACCTCACAACCCTTTTTGCAGACAACCTTGTGGTGGCCATCTACAGCTATGAACCCAATCACAATGATGACCTGGGCTTTGATAAGGGAGACAAGCTTAGAATCATCAACAAGTAAGAGATAAATTGGTCATATATAGTAGTGCACATCATTAATAAGGCTCATTCGGAATGTAAGTGCATACGATAATCCCAGAAGTTATTCTTGTTTGACTGGAATGCATTTACAAACCGTACCCTGAATGTGTTACTAACACACGCACACACAATCATTAGTGTATTTTTCTAATTGGTACACTTGATTCAGTGGTCCCAATTGTCCCTGTATAAAGTGGCGCTTATAGAAATTTGAATTCACTCGTTTTATTTCTGTCTGTCTGTTGCTACCAGGGACGACGAAGAGTGGTACATGGCGGAGTCTCTCATCACAGGCCAGAGGGGCTACATACCATACAACTTTGTTGCTGCCTTGAACACGATAGAGACAGAGCCGTATGTCACACAGGAAACTAAACACTCAAAACCGAGCCGCATCCCCTCTCATTTCACATTCAAGGGCCCAAGGAAAAGGATGTGGTTAGCTCAGGCATGTTGTCAGGCATCTACATGTGTTGCAGATGGTTTTTCAAGAACCTCTCCAGAAATGATGCCATGAGGTTCCTCCTGGCCGCCGGGAACACGCAGGGCTCCTTCCTGATCCGAGAGAGCGAGACCACTCCAGGTAAAAGTCTCTTCTGGCCATAGCATGGCCTTCAGTTTGCATCCACCCATGTATTCATACCAATGTTAACATTAGCACAACGGCTACATTGATGCAACGTTTTCCATTAACACGTGCTCACTCTCATTTTTGGCATTCCAGGCTCGTTCTCCTTATCGGTGAGAGATTTGGACCACTCGGGCGAAACAGTCAAGCACTACAGAATCCGCAACATGGACAATGGGGGCTATTATATCACGGCCAAGATATCCTTCAACTCCCTGAAAGAGCTTGTCCAGCATCACACACGTACGTTCTGCTTCACAAAGAGTGTGTCGCTGCTTCCAGAAGATCGACGTAGTTCAAAATGCACTGATGTGATGACAAACATGGGATTGTATGACACACTATGTAATGCCTTGTCATCCAGGTGAGGCCGATGGCTTGTGTACCAAGCTGGTAAAGCCATGCCAGTCCAGGTTGCCCCAGAAGCCCTGGTGGCAGGACGAGTGGGAGATACCCCGCGAGTCGCTGAAGCTGGAGCGCAGGCTTGGAGCAGGACAGTTTGGTGAAGTTGTGGGCATGGCGTATTCGTGTGTGTGTGTGCGTGTGTGTGTGTGTGTGTGTGTGTGTGTGTGTGTGTGTGCGCGTGCGTGTGTGTGTACACAACTGTGTGC
>JAODLI010001774.1:0-10989 GCA_027575585.1 Percopsis omiscomaycus
AAAAAATAAAAGAGTGTTTTTAAGTATGGCTAAAGGTAACGTTGTAATTTTACAACAAGGGGTGTTACAGGGTTAAATTTAGCTCGCATTTTATTTCTGCTGAACAAAATGAAAGGAACACTATGTAGTATTTAAGGGGATCTATTCGCAAAATTAGAATATAATATTCATAATTATGTTTTTGTCAGTGTATAATCAATCACCTGTAACAATGAATTGTGTTTTTGTAATCTTAGAAAGAGCTCTTCATATATCTACATAGGGAGTGGGTCGTCTTCCAATGAGATTCTGTCATGTTGCGCAGCCATGTTTCTACAGTGGCCCAGAACAGACAAACAGAACACTGGCTCTAGAGAGCGCCATTTGCATTTTTATGTTGAAGTAGTTTTGTGTTGCTCATGAAAGTTTAGTTTTTTTTTAACTAATCTTTTATATGACCCAGAGTAATGAGTTGTCTCAGTGACTGATTAGTTCATTTTCACGCATGCGAGAATGGTCTTGGACGCTTACGTTCACTCGTCACATGGCAGCTGCATAGGCTCAGTAAGTACAGGAAACAGAAATTATTTGTTCAAGACTCATAAATCTAGCATTCTGAGTAAGTTCTGGCAGGCCACGTAGTCAAGCGCAGCTATCAGCTGACTCCAGCTGATATTAATGTGTGCTTAATGTCATATCGTTGGCATCGTTGCATGGTTGCAACATTATGAATGTGTGCTTAATGTCATATCGTTGGCATTGTTGCATGGCTGCAATATTATGAATGTGTGCTTAACTTTTATAATGTCTGTTCTTAGGGGGGATTTCGAGCTGCTCTCCCAGTCTGGGTAAATTGGAGATGTCCCCAGAAACTGCTGCTGTTTTCCATCTTAACTTTTCATGAAGCCATGAAAAAGACAGAGAACTTAGAACAGAGCCATACCGCCAAATGTAAATTATAAAACATGCTAATAAAAATCAATGACTAAAAGATTTTGTCTGTGGTATTTTGACTTGGTGTCAAACTTGGTGAAGTGGTCCTGACTGAACTATGGGTCTTCGGGTTTTTCTTTCCTTCATTTGTCACGTGGCAGCGGTATAGGCTCAGCCACATGGCTGTACGCTAAGCACAGAAAACAGAAATGATTAGTTCACAACTCATAACTAGTCTATGGGTTTGTGTCTTTCAGTCATTTGTCACGTGACAGTTGTATAGGCTGACATGTAGCAATGCATCTCCCACAAGAGGGCTACAGCACCGCACTTAGCCTATAGTCAAAATGAACGAAATGACTCGAAAAAAGATTAGTTCATTTTACTGATTCATTTATCATTTATCTTTTTACCGAGTCAGTAAAAAGATAAAACATTTCCACCACTACATTTTGGAAGCTATTGGCACCCAGTGGTGTACTGGCCATCGGGCATTTTTTCCCGGTCTCGTCTGTCTCTTTACCGCTGACTGGCCAATCCCAACCAATTGTGATTATAAGTTGGTCTGTTAACAGCGGTGACTATGTCTGCTTTGCCTATTGGCAAAGTGATTTAGTTCCAAATAACTTTGTCTAGAGTGATTCATTTGAGTCGTGTCTTCATTAACGGACACTGTAGGTTCTAATCACACGCTTGGAATGGAAGGGGTATTCAGTTGATTGTGATCTGCAACCTCACCGCTAGATGCCACTAAGTCCTACATACTGGACCTTTAAGGCAAAAACTTGTGGAGTATCACAAATCCTTGTTTAATCCTTTAGTATTAGTGATAATAATGTTGTTTTTGTTAATTACCTTTTCACAGCAGAAACATCCTCATCCAGGCCAGCCCTTTGCTGGCCTTCGACTCATGGCCTACCTGCCTGACAACCGTGAAGGACGGAAGGTTCTGAGACTACTGGACAAGGCTTTTAACCAGAGGATTCTTTTTACCATAACCACTAACCAGGTTGGTGAGGACATGGTCAAAACGACAGGCATTCCCCTCAAAACGCAGACAGATGGATGCAACAAAATGTGAGTGTGTCTGATTGATTGAGTGTTAACTTTTACATCAGGTGTGCTTTCACATCAGAATGCACATGGTGCAGTGCATAGTCATTGTTTTTAAACTGTCTTAAGGTACTTTCACACCAAAAACTTGAAATCAAGAATTTGAATTCTGATTAAGCAATATCATAAAAGAAGGAATGCTGTTGTGACCCAAACTCAGCATGGCTGAGATTCGATCCGATCTAAGCACAGCTGACATTTGCCACAACAGCGCAATCATGTGTGTGATATAGCTTTTATACAGCAGTAAACAAGGCAATTTATCATTAAGAATTTTGAGTATTTAGAGAAAACAGAAGATGATTTTTGTTATTTATTCACCCAACAAAAAAATAAGTCCTTCAAGATTCCATAAGAAAACGTGTTGCCAAGTAGCCATATAACATTTGACTAAAGGCTAGGTAGCTATTATGTGCATCATAGCCCACACATTTATCTAATTTCCTTTCATTGTGCAGCCATTGTGTTGACTGTTGACCATCACTTGTGTGTCTGTCATCAAAATCTTTTAAATAAAATATAATGTAAATTATAATTAACACTCCCGCAAATCAGCAGCAAGAAGCCACAAACCACAGAAGTTATAATACTGCAAGCCAAGCTGCAGCAACATATGATTGCTATAGCCTGTCTCACTTCATTATGTTCAATTGCAATGCAGTGTTATGGCGAGAGTGTTGACCCAACACTCAGAGACACCACAGCGAGGCAGAGGTAAAAAGAGAATATCTTTATTCTCAAAACAGAACATAAAAATAACTAAGGCGGCTCAGCCTGCGGATCCGATCCGGGAGAGCTCGGTAGAGGAGTAGAAGGTAGCGGGGATACGCCGTCAGCAGGAAGTCTGTAGCATTGTCTGCACAAAAAGACAACGAAGTCAGACAGAGTAGAAGAACGAGTATAGCCCTTGATACTGTCTGAGGTGAGATAATAATCTGGCACCGTTGCAGTCTTCCGTCCAGGTATAAAAGCAGTAGGGGGTGATGAGGGAATTGGTCACAGCTGTGCGGGAATCAGGCAGGTGCTGGCCACGCCCCCTCAACCTCTTCCCAGTGGAAGACATACAACAGGCAAAAAACAAAGGAAAACACACACCAACAGACACAGTAGCCCCATGACATGCAGTCACAGTCTTATACTGTAGTGGGTCAAATAAAACCATCCCAAAGTAGGCTATCCATCTAGATGTCAATGTGTATGAATGCAGCTAGACCAATGACTCATAATGTGTAGTCAATGGTTTTATCAGCACACCTGTAAAGCAGAGTGATACTAGCAAAGCGTCTCTGCTATCGTGAAATATCAGCACTCATGTAATGCCTTTTGTTAAATCAAATAGCTAGGCTGGAACTAACTGTTGTATTGTACATTAGTTAGCCTTCTCCTTAAAATAAAATAAATGGTGTATAATGATGTATATTTTTTTTCATAGTTTTGTTTAGCAAACTAGTGAATAGAGTGCCAGTCCTGGGATTGGACAGTTGGAAGTTCAATCCCTGGCCAAGTCATAATAAAGTCTTTAAAAAATGGGACTAGTTTATCTACAACGTATGTCAGTCTTTTTCACCTTACACCCACTCTTTCTTTATGATCTTATAGCGACGGCTATCCAGACCCTGATTATTTGAAGGACGTGAAGAAGATACTAAAAGACAAAGGCATAGAATAACCAACCCACAAATGGGTTGAGAGATGGTTGGATGGACAGAGAGCAAATGAACGCACAAGTGGACCTGTAGTGGAACAGTACTGTAGCTCACAGTGCTTTTCTAATTTAGTAAATTATTTGAAATAAAAAGTCTTGGAATACTTTCTATAGTTTGATGTATACTTTGTATCTAATCTGTATAGAATGTTTTTTGTTTGTTTTAAAATAAATGCAATATAATCACCTGGCTTGAAATGTGAAATAGTTGTAATGCAAAAGTAATGCAGCAGTAAATCAATCAATCCTAACTTGATTTAGTAAAAACGTGTATTGGCCACCTTGTCATTTTTTTCATTTAATTGGTTTAACATGTTATGTACACTGTAACACTGTCATTGCAGTTTTCATGCTATGCATTCTTAGAGAAGCAAGCTCTAAGCTTTCCTTTAGTGCAGGGAAAATTTGGGAATATACAGACACAAAAAACATACCTAATACCTACTAAACAGAAACTTTCATAATAAATTATTAAAAGCTTATGTTATCCCCTTGTGAATTCAATATTGTTTGTGTATTTCACTAATCCGACCACTTTGGTCTTCTCATCATCTCTTCGTGTGATATTAGATGAGCTACGATGTAGCACTCAGCTATTCCGGTATCAGTTTCTTCCTTTTAGCAGTCTCTCCTCTTCCCTACAGCAGGAGAGCTGCGCTGTTTATTGTCCTTATTTTTCTTTTCCTGCTTTACGACATTCCTATCGCTGCAGTGCTCCCTTATTGGTTCAGATTGCAAAGTGTGAACTTTCCCAGGGTGATGGCAGGCCCCTCTGTTCTCTTAAAACTGAATTACAGCCAGGACCGCACACACACACAATAAAGTCTAATCACATTGGCCGATGCCATTTGGGAGGCCCCTGTCATACAGGGGTGCCTCTTAAACTACTTTCTCCTGGACACGTTTACACACTCATCTGTCCACCACTGGCAGGCCTCTTACTGAGGCAGGTGACACACGATCAAATCTGTCTTCCATGCAGCACACACACACACACACACACAGTAGAATAGAAAAAATATACACAAATGCGGGTAACTACTGCACAGAGATTTAGTGCATGTTTTTCAAACTGAGCATAACTTTCTTTACCTGAACTCCAATATTGACTACTGTCTACAGTATATTCACTTTTTGGCATGACACCGGCACCTTAGCCTACTTTACGGTAAGTTAATTGAATGTGTGGATCAGGAATAGAAATTATTTGAAACAACAACCCATTTGTTTCTCAAAACAGTGGCTAAAATGAGCTAACGGCTTACTTCCTGTGCCTCCCCTCCCGTCTGCACACCTGTGTGGGATTATTCTCACACAGGTGCATTCTGTTGACTTTTGATGATGTGCTGCATCTAAGTTCGACCGGTCATTTTTGTTAGATTCTTGTTATGTTCTTGTGTGACTCTCCCATCTTAACTCAAGCCGCATACCCTGCAACAATATCACCACCCCCGAGCCCGCTCTCCGGTCCAGTCTCGAGCCACGAGAGAGCGAGGAGAGCTGCTGTGCAAGCTGGGAGCTCGCCCAGCGCCAGAGTCAGGTGCCGGGGGCGCACTTTCTTTAAATAAATCTTTATGTTGTTGTGCTTGTTGGTTTGTAAATAAAAAAATCTAAATCACAGCCCTTCCTCTTGTCTTAAATCGCATCAGACAGTGTTTACAGATTAATTTTAGGTGACAGATTGATTAAAAGTAGGCCTATTTCATCCTAAAACAAACCGATGGATCACCTTTTTACAATTTCTGGAGAAGGCTATCTATTAATAGCCTACGCTTAGAGTAGTTTAACATAACGTTATCGGGTTGAGACAACAATGGAGGAGAAACTGATTGCAGTTGTTTTCTGAATACCCCAAAATGTATGACCTTTTTATAAAAATATAGGGAGGAAGCAAATTTCCATTCAAATGGTATTATCTATATGTTTAATTAATGTCATGGAGATATGAATATAATATAACCTCCTGCCTGGAGTGTTTAGCATTAGTTATATTTCTATCTGCAGTCTCCTCAACGCTCTTAATTTTCAAAATTCCCTGCTGCAAATTAACCATTATCGGATTCGGTTATCCCCTATCAAAACAATGGCACTAGCCAGATGGACTCTGCCCCTTCTGAGCACTCCTACACCACACAAAATCTTTGAAATTATATTTGCACTCTACCATGCGGAGGGCGCAGTGGTTTGTACGTTTAATCTGAACAGGCCTTTAGTACTACTAAATTTCTATTCAAGATTCTTTAAGTGGTTTGTCTCCTCCCAGTGAACCAGAGTGTGGCAGAGTCCTGCACGGGTATTGTATAATACTATAATAATATTG
The DNA here is from genome assembly GCA_027575585.1 of Percopsis omiscomaycus. NCBI lineage: Eukaryota > Metazoa > Chordata > Actinopteri > Percopsiformes > Percopsidae > Percopsis > Percopsis omiscomaycus. The sequence goes on from JAODLI010001774.1 coordinate 6,051, forward strand.
TTTTAACTGCTCAAGCAGCTCTGCGTCGATCAGCACACCTGATCAGCCACACTGCCACTCCCTCTCGCTCACTAGCTCACTCCGCTAGTTACCCTGCACACTGCAGCTTAAACACTAGTGGTGGCTGCTAATAAAACATTCTGTCCTAAACTGGCAAGCTACAGTTCCCAACGCAAGTTTGTTTTACCCCACTACAGACATGTTGCATGCCAACTTTACAGACTGCATTAGGAAAACAGACTTACTCAATAATTAATTTCCCTTCGATTCCACTGCAGTCTGGGGTCCTTGTGCTCGTGAATGCGATACTCTCATTCCCGCCACTCTAATTCCCAGCTTCTGAGCATGCACGACATCTGTCTCACAGGACCTCATCTAGGACATTCTTGTCAGGTTGTGCAATTCAGTCAAAACTGTTACGTTGTATCAAATAAAGCGACTTTTGTGGCTTTAACAAGTCTTCAGTTTTAGTTTAACCTGCTAAACTGGACTTTAGGTTTAAGCAAACACATATACACAGTATATTAATTAAATTGGGTATAGGGGAATTTATTTTACTCCACTCACAAAATTGTTGAGTAATTTTTTGTGACCTGGGGAGGCAAGGATATACCCCTCCCCTCTTGGAGGCTTGTCCTATATACACTATTGTTCAAAAGTTTGGGGTCACTTATAAATGTCATTGTTTTCGAAAGAAAAGTACATTTTTGTCCATTAAAATAACACCAAATTGATCAGAAATACAGTGTAGACATTGTTACTGTTGTAAATTATTACTGTAGCTGGAAACAGCAGATTTTTAATGGAATATCTACATTCCACTTCCACAAATGTTGGAGTTAACAGGGTGACTAGAAGCATGTTCTCGTAGGGCAACTATAACGGTTGTGTGGGGTGAACAAGTGTAAGCGCGAGCCAGAGGAACACACACAGGCACAATTGCAGTTATAACGCTCAAGCGTAGGTTTAATTGAGCATAACCACAAACGTACAGGGCATGAAGCCAAAACAATGACCAACACATAGTGCTGTTGGCTAAACTTAAATAGTCCCACAATTAACTCTAAAGGAGGCACACCTGTGGGGCTAATCCCTCCCAGGTGTGCAATAGGGAAGGGAAGCACGCATAGGCCTGTGCGCGCTGATTGTGATAGTACCCCCCCCTCTAAGGCGCACCTCCTGGCGTCGCCTTTAATGCGGCAAGGGCTCTCCTGCGGTTAGTGAGGTCCCTCCGGTGGTCGAACCAGGGATGAGCAGCAGAGGCTGAGATCCTCCAGTGGTCGGTCCAGAGACGAGCAGCTGAGGCAGGGATCCTCCGGTGGTCGAACCAGAGACAACCGGTGGCCACGGCAGCTGAGTGGTAGCGAGATGGCAGCTCCGGGAACAGACGGCGGTGGAGTGAGCTCTTTGGCACCTGGCCTCGGGTCCAGCGGCGCAAGAGGGCTGGCAGCAGCTCCGGAGACTGGATGCCATGATGGAAGCTTAGTGGCTTGGCCAGGCAATGGTTTCAGTGGTGTGAGCAGCCAGGCGGCAACTGTGGTGACTGGCTGTGGCGAAGAAGGCCCCTCAGTGACTGGGCCAGGCTACGGCTCCAGCGGCGTGAGCAACCAGGCGGCAGCTCCGGGGCCGGGCTGCGGCAGAATGAGCTTCTCGACGGCTGGACCTGGCAATGGCTCCAGCTGCGTGAGCGAGCTGGCGGCAGCTTCGGGGCCGGACTGCAACGAAGTGAGCTCCTCAGCAGCTGGACCTGGCTTCGGCTCCAGTTGCGTGAGCGAGCTGGTGGCAGTTCCGGGACCGGACTGCGGTGGAGTGGGGTCCTCAACGGCTGGACCTGGCATCGGCTCCAGCGGCGCAAGCGAGCTAGCGGCAGCTCCTGGGCAGGACTGCGGCGACGTGAGCTCCTCTGCGGCTGGACCTGGCTTCGGCTCTAGCGGCGTGAGCGAGTTGGCGGCAGCTCCTAGGCAGGAGAACCAACGGGCCTCTGCTCTGGCGTACTGAATGGCGAGTATCGCTCCTTTCTCCCCTTCTCTTCCTCTCTCTCCCTGTCTCTTTGCCTTCTCCCTCTCTTTTCTCTCCTTTCTCTCTCTCTACCTTCTCCCTCTCTTTCTCCTTTCTCTCCCCTTCTGCCTTCTTCTTTCTCTCCTTCTCTGCCTTCTCCCCCTCTCTCTCCCTCTCTGCTTCCTTCTCTTTCTCCCTCACTCTTGACCTCTCCTCTCTACCACTCAATCTCACCTTCTCCTCTCTCACCTTCTCGTGCCGTCGCTTTGTTGGGGGCGTCGGCAACCGCTGGTTCCGTGGAAGCAGGAGGGGGTGAACCAAAGCTCTTCCACTCCCCGGCGTAGCCGATCTCCGCCGGGAGAACTGGGGACAGTTCTGCTGGCTCCCTCGGAGCGCTAGTGCCCACTGAAAAGCACGACCGGATAAAACAAATGCCAGCTGCTTCTTGTTGTTGTCGGAGATGAGGCCCACCACAGTTGTGTCGTCTGGGAACTTCACAATGTGGTTGGACCTATGCATGTCCACGCTGTCGTAAGTGTACAGGGAGAGAACCAGCTACTTCATGAAGCTATTGGCTTGTTAAATAATTTTTTAGCAACACATGGTTCCATAACTGCCATGGCATCTGCAACAAACAAAGGTAGTGGGAGAAGTCGATTCTGGTGTTATGGATTAAGTGGAGTTCAAGTTAAATGGTAACAAAAAAATTTATTTCGAAATAAATATTGTAATTAGTGGTGTTGACAGCTTTTTTTTTTTACTTAACTGTACTGAAAGGCTTAATTGGTAGCTTTATAGGTAATGTCTACTTTATCTACATTATCACTGTAACGTTTAAACAAATCAAGTGCAAAATATAAATAAATGTATATATATTACATTATATAAATGTTGTATTAAGTGATCTAATCCGATTTCAGAATCCTTTTTTAATTTTGAACAACCCATTTTCAAGATTTGATCCAATCCAATAGCCTAAATCCGATCAGATTACTTCTGCACAACTGGGCCCAGAGGATTGACAGGGATGGATGAGGCATGCAAAGAGATTATATCCCAGGTGTATTGAAAGAGAGGACAAAAGGTGTGAGATGGATGAGAATTTGTGGCCAAATGCAGGAGACAGGCTAGAATAGCATTACTATAATATATTGTGTTATACATGTATAAAGTGTTTTGGTGGATTACTGTGCATATTGGTCATGAAATTAACTGTTGTGTCTAGCTAGTAAAGACAACTGTGTGAAGAGTTCCAAAAAAAGTGGACTCAGTATTGAAAAATTTGATTATAACAAACTGTAAGCCTACACCTAAATGCATAATCTGTATTGTATTTTTTCTTCTCTGTGTTTAATCAAGCTGGATATAGTGCTTCATAGTTTTATGTGTGTAATAGTCTGTCCAGATTGAGCTACAGTGTGTTTTTATTTAATAATGATTAGATTTTTCTGGGTTATAAATTATGTTCTAGATGCAGGGTTATAATGAATACGTAGTTATTATTAATAATTGTAATATTTTACTTAAAATTAGCTCCATTGTGATATATGAACCTTTTTACCTTTAAGCCCCTGCCCCTGTGGAATTCTTTGCACGTCCCTGACATAAATATTATTTGGATGATTACGCTTAACTAAACTTCCCCAATTTTAAATTGCTTTTTAAAATAGTAATTTTTGCAGAGTATGCCAATTAAACAGATTCAATTAAAATATAGCCTAAGCTATTGAAACGGGAAGTGTCAGGATTGTCATCGGACATTAGTTGATCTATCGTCCAAATAATATTATATGCAGGGATGGAGACATTTATTTTAGATAATTATTACTTAAAGGACTAGTGTGTAGTTTTTAGTGACATCTAGTGGTGATTGTTGCGAATTGCAAACTGCCAGTCACTCACAGCGTACCCCCACCTTTGCAAACACGAAGAAGCAGCTACGGTGTCCGCCGTAAAAGAAAACATGTCGTCGTCTGAGACAGCCGATAGTGTAAATTCAAGCGTTGAGGTATTTTTATTTACAGATATTAACAAATTAAATGTACTTAATAATTCAGTCAAACGACGTTATTGCGAATATTATTGTTACTTGTTACATTTAGTGTTAGTGTTTTATTCACGGACTTTACCGAACTTGTTTGCATGCTAGTTAGTACAAGATAAGAGCAGCAAAAGCAGGTAATGGTAAATAGCTAACGTTACGATGTTCAAGGCGTTACCAGACATGTTTTTCTCCACGTTTGCAGAGGCAGTTGCAACCTGCCTCTGTAACTGGAAGAGGGAGAGGGCGAGGGCGGAGAGGCAGAGGTGTTGGAGGTGCTGTCAGGGCGAGGAGAGGCATTCAACATACCCAAAGTGACAAATTAGAGGACGTAGCAAGAGTAGAAGCCCTCCAAAATAACCGGAGAGCTGTTACTGAGGTTTGTATTTATAAAGTTATTGTAACGTTATTATATTCTGACCTGTTTGCACTTTATGACAAACCCCAATACAGCACACAGTGATGACGTTATTTACATAGTAGCTCTGTGTATATGTACCCCTGGTACTGTAACGTTAGTTACTAGTTGGATGTTTTCATAGTGTAATGTGTCATTTACTGGGAAAATGATTATATAAAGCCATATTATACAGCATCAACAGAAGTGTAATAATAAATAATTACAGTGCATTAAATACTAATAGTAATAATGAGTACTGCTATAGTTCAGTTGGAATGGATACAATATTATAAACAACAGTATGTAGACAGATTAATCAGAGTATTGAAGCAGAGAATATTGAGTATTTTTTCCTGTGTCCTCTTTATTCAGAGACTTCTTCAGGAGATGACCCTGGAAGAACACCGGGAGCTCTCCACCCTTCTGCTGGAGAGGCAGCCAGGCCTAGTCTTTGATGCCCTAATGATGCATCAGCGCAGACATGGTGCCCCACCTTCTGC